>JAVQJF010039034.1:0-34885 GCA_036023855.1 Gadopsis marmoratus | reverse complement strand
CCCAGCGACGCCCCCCCCCCCCCCCCCACCCCCCGCCACCCCCACACCCCCCGCCACACCACCGCCTGCGGCCGCGCCAGTACTTAGAAGATGATGGAGGAGAGGAAGTGAAAGAGTAGAGAGGGACACAACACACACATTTACACAATATCTCACACAGATGTTCGCTGAAGACATTACTCTGCACCGGACACCATTTAAACGTTGATATTGTTCATGTAGGCTGCATGTTCTAATGTATGCACTCACACACACACAGACCCTCAGAATTACTATTATATTTCATGTGGCCCTACTGCTGTATTAAATGCGATTCTAAACTAAATGACTTAGAAACACCATCTAGTTATGTTGGTTCATAAAAATAGCCATTTTCTACATGGGGAATATATTTGGTATCGTGCCTGTGGAGCTTGGATTCGGCTGGGTCAGTAAATTCTTTTAGATTTAGATCATTTGAACTCCTTAATGCAGAGTGGTGCAGTTGTGTCTAAAAAGCTCTAAATTTCCACTTTTACTGCTGCTTTTCTACTGTTGTTGATGTTCTTGCTTACTTTTATGCCTTTTGTGCCTTTTTGTGTTTTGTGAGGTATCTTGTATCCTTGTTCAGACATGTATAATATGATTAAAGATATATACTATAACTCACTCTGACGGACATACTGAAGGTCTAAATGCATCAAAGTACAATTTGGCTGCCTGAAGATCATTAAATACAAATACTTACATTCATATTCAACACAGAAATGTATTGAATCTGAGTGATAACTATGTGCACAATGCTTCTGTAATGGCTAATAAGCATTATCTGTTAGAATAACTAGCACTCTCTTTGTGAGAATCTGATTTGCAAACCAGCTCACAAATCTACTAGACGCAAATTGCACATTAAACTCAGCTGATTAACTGAAAATGAGCTTGTTAGCCGGTTAACAGTATCAACTAAAAACTGAGCTGAGCCTCTTCAAGGTTACAACTCTGACTCTTTTGTAGCAGAGCTAAGAGTGAGAGCAGCACTTGAGATGAGAGGTTTCATTTGTTACACTAATTTACATTTTGTAAAATGTCTGACCTTTCAGGCCATGGCCATTTATACCTCACTGAGCGTTGATTTGCAGGTCCTGACATCTTACTTAAAAAGTTAAATACACATCAATTCTTTCAACAGCATTTCAATTACAGTATTTCAGCATCATGTTAGGACCTGCATCACACTGAATACTCATTCAGTGGTTGTTGAACAACAGTAACCTGGCCATCTGAAATGTTTGACTTCTCCAAATTTGGCCCAGTTCTGAATGGGGCGTTCAGACCTATGAAAGGCTGTTTAATATCGTCTGTGTGTTCTGGAGCTTTGCAAAGTCTGGGGAAATACTGCAACCCTAATGATGTCATCAGCTGAAGACATTTCATGTTTTTATGTGGTTGGAAACACATTGTTGGTATTAAGAAGAATATTACTGTTGGGCAGATTGCTGCCAAATTTGCTGCAGGTATTCAAGATCCCTAGAGGTTACATTCATATAACTTCGGTTTTCTCCCTGGCTTTTCATCTGGTGTAATCAGGTATAAAGTTTAATTTGTTTATAGCCGAATTCCTGCAAAAGAAAAATGAGAGAAGACATTCCTATTACTTTCAGTTGCAATTAGCAAATGTTAGCATACTAAACTAATATGGTGAACATGGTAAACATTATACATGCTTAATATCTGCATGTTGACATGTTGACATTAGCATTTAGCGCAAAGCACTGCTGTGTCCAGGTCCAGCCTAACAGAGCCGCGAGCAAGACTGTGTCTAGCTGAGTTATTGCTCATCGTTTAATGAGAGTGATGCAAAGATCAGAGTGTGCGGCTAGTGGACGATTACTGTATACAGTAGGCATGAATGTCATCTTAGACTAGCTTATTTCATTACTTAATGTTTGTAGACGCGCAACGGAAGAAACGTTTTCGGGCAGTTTGTGTCTTGTTGTCAACTAGTAGTCATATTTTCTTTTACGCTGACTTAGCCAAGTCTCCACTTAGCAAAATGTTATTCCTGGTTAAGGCTCAATGGCAATAATGCCATTAAAATGAGATATTGGTCTGATTGGTCAAGGGGAGCGGAGAGACAGAGGAGGAGGAGAGAGGATGGGGAGGAAACCAGAGGATAGATAAATCCTTTTAAGGTGGAATTAATGTTCTTAAGCATAGTGATAGCTGCTGTGCATGTGTGTGTGTGTGTGTGTGTGTGTGAGAAAGTGCAGCAGCGCTATAGGCTCATTAGGCTACAGGGGAGAATAGCTAAAAAGGATTAGACCGACATGGATTATTCACGCAATACTGGAACCAAGGAGGTAGAGAGAGAGAGAGAGAGAGAGAGAGAGAGAAATGGCGACTGGCTGTATATGTAAGAAAAGTTGAGAATATAAATATGTATGTCTAGGAATATATGCAGTGAAGAGAGGAAAAGAAGAAATGGCAGTGCTGGGGGAAGTGGAAGAAGCGGGAGACGACGAGAGAAGAAGATGAGGTCTGAGATTTAAGATGGAGCTTGAGATTGAGAAATCTTCCAAGTGTAACGGAATGAGGAAACAGAGATTCAGAGAGATAGAAGGGGAGAGGAGAGGATGACAGATTGGGATACAAACGCAAACAGAGAGATGAGAGGGAGAGAGAGAGAGAGAGAGGCGGTAGATGGAATGAGAAAGACGACAACAGGAGATGAGAGAAATATGACAGAAGGAAAGAATGAAAGAAAGAAGAAATAATTGAATTGAAGTAGAGATGGAACCCCGTAGCCCGGCCTTTAAGTGTATTTCAGTTTATGTTTAAACAGGCGAGGTGTTGAAGAATATTTATTAATATGGGTGCATAAAGCAGGTTTATATGTATTGCCCTGTGCAACCTTGTGCTGTTACATACACTTAATAGTTCCAATGCCAAAAATAATGAGCACATTTTCTTTACACAGCTGTGGAAATGTTAACTTCTTCATCTAATCATTAGTAACGATTGTAATGATCATTAGTAAGCACGGTTTCAGATCTGCATTATTAAACTGAGACTTTCCATTTTCTTTAGCCGGTTGATCATTACCACGTCATTTACCATCATAGTTCTGTTTAACTAAATTCTGACAAAGTCACAGGAGTGAAAACCAATCAGCTTGTAGCTAAATGTTGGTGAGTGCAAACACAACTTCCTGTTGACTTAAAGTAGCATATGTCCTTAAATAAAAGGACATACGCTTTTAATTTGAAACTAAAATATGACCAATTACTCATCAAACAGAGGGAATTAGAAACAAAGGCCTGCCTCTAATACAAGCCTGCTTCAGATAAAGGCCTGGTACCTTCTGCAGTCCAGCTAAATACAGGCCCCGGCTGCTATCTGAAAAAAGTACAGTATGTGTTCCCTGTGTTTTCCATCATGCAGCTGAATTACTCAGGATTTCTACCTTGAGACACTACATTTGTTATTCAGGTAGAAATTCAACAAGAACTAAATCCCAGATCATTATTTTGAAAAAGGCCCCCACATGCCACACCTTACTTTTACTTCCCGCCTACACAATTGTATTCTTCTCAGGCACCGCGGAGAGGACTCAGAAGCAGACAATACAGAAGTCTCTTTGGAGAGTTTTAATGCCAAAAAGTCAAGCAAACAATGGGCAAGGCAGAAGCGGAAACAGTGGACAGGCCGAGGCAAAAAAAATCCAAAAGGTCAGGCTCGCAGCGAGGCTGAGGTACAGGCAAGGGCTAGGCAAAATCCTCGTCATCTAGGAAACAGAGCAAAAGTCACTAGTAGGTCACAGAAACAGAGCTTGGCATGAGCACAAGACAATCTGGCAAAGGCTCGAGGAAGAATGATGCTAAAGTTGGAATCCCGGTTGGCTTAGGTGGTAGGTGGTTGTTTGCAGGTGGTCAGCAGGGCAGGGAGCAGCTCCCGAAAGACACACCCACCCGCGGACGGCAAAACCACCGGAGAGCAGGAGTACCAGGTCAGGCTGTGACGAGTCTAACACCTCCTGGCTTACCACACTTTGGAGTTTTGGAAGCAGATCTGTAATGCTGAAAGTTGAAACAACGATATTTAGGTGCAGAGTGTTTTAGAGCTGGAGGACACTGAGATGAAGCAGCAGCTGATTGTAGAAAATCAAGAGCACTCTGAGGGGCCAAGAGAGAAATGGAAAGCTTCAATTCAGACGGGTCTCTTCTGAAAAGCATTGGAACTCTAGCAAAGAAACCCATCATGCAAATACTTAAAGGTTTTAGAACTACTTAGTAAGCTAGTTAGCTAGTGGGCGTCAACATAAAATACAACAACATTATGTGATCAAATTAGGTCCAAAAAATATAGATCTAATTTAGTAATAGATATAGGCAACATATAGGTAAAATTACAAAGCAACATAAAGTTGACTGACTTTCATGCAGGCTGTGGCTCTGCAGGTGCAACAGGTTGTCCAGGGTCGGTAGTTTGATGTCCCACTCCTCTTGTCCACAATCAAAGTGCCCTTGAGACAGTCACTGAACCCCAATTCCTCCTGATGGCCGATGGCAGCTTGCCACTATTGAGTGCATGGGTGTGAGAATACAGTCCATTTACCACAGTAGAGTTTGTGATGCATAACAGATGAACCCAATCTGGGGTCTTACAGAATTGGCCAAAATTGATGCTGCTGTCTGGTGATAGGGTTGAAGTGTTGGCTGCCGCTAACACATGCTCTCTTCTGAAAAGTACTGAATTCTTCCTAGAGAGACACCAGACAGTTGGCCCTTTAACCAAAACAGCTTTCTCTCTCTCTCCCACAGGGACCTATATCCAACCACTTTGAGTTTATTGTAAAAACACATGGGTAGTGACTGAAAAGAGGGTAGTTTGTCCAACTGCATTTTCCCAGAGGTTTGCGTCAGCAAATCTGTGGTCACACGCCCTCAAAGCCCAAACGCCTGCCTGGCTTTGGTTTCTGCCACGGCCATGTGGCGCTGTTGCCCTCTGGTTCCATGAAAGCAGGAGTGTGGGAGTGACTGTGTCACGTCACGGAGCTCGTCGACTGACTTCACGAAGGTGAATGACATCGGAGGGCGATAGGCGAGGAAGGCAAATCGCCAAACACGCACGCAGCTCATCTGGCTCTAAAACAAATATAAATATTTAAATCTGTCTTGCTGCTGCTGCTTTTCATGACTTGTTTAAAAAAAAACACGAGAAACAGCACTTTTTAAAAATGGGCTTGTTCTCAGTTAAAATTCACACAGCAGATGTGACGTGTGTCTTTTATCTATTTGTGGGAATGTAGGATTTGGTCGTGTGTGTGTGCTTGTGTTCTGTATATATAGATGTAGACTTGGTTGTGTGAATATATGTGTGTGTGTGTGTGTGTGTGTGTGTGTGTGTGCCTGCGCGCATTTCCTGTACTTCTATCTTTGTGAGGACAGAGTTACCTGAAATGTGAGGACATTTTTCCCAGTCCTGTCTTTATGTGGCCAAACTTCATATTATGGTGCAGATTAAGGTGAGTTTCGGGATTCAGGGATGTAGTTGTGATGTATATGTGATGTGCCCTTTCTGAACAAATAGTCCTAGGAACTAAATCTTCCAAGTGGCCCCCTGTGGTCACCAAGTTTTATCCCTATACTGCGAGCCCTCGCCAAAGCAACAGTTACAGTTCCACAAACATCCAGATTCCTTCACACCTTTTAGTTCAGTATTCCAATCATTATATCTGCGCAAGGAAGTGAGACTGTGAACTAAGAGACTGAGTGAGAATGTATTTGTATACAAAGAACTTGAGTTTTCAATTTAAATGAATTATTATAAAAATAAATGTTCATTCTATTAATGTCTCACTTATTGAAGTGTCACAGTTAAGAAAGGCTGTTTTAAGATGTGTTAAATTGCCTTTTCTGGATTGCTTTTACATAAGTTAACATTTCAGCCACCAAAAATGTACTTTGTCCACCTGTGGGGGGAGTCCTTAAAAGTATTGCCGTTTATTCCTGAAAAGCCCTAGATTTTCTTACCATTCCAGTTGGCGTTTCAACCCAATTTGAAGAACTAGACGGTTAAGGGATTAAAAAGAAAAAGGGACAGCTTTCATTGCAACAAAATATTTGCTCACGACAAGAGAACAACAGAGTGCTTGTTTTGTGATTGTTTGAATGGATGTCGGAGATGGAAAAGGTGGAAGACGTGGAAAGGGAGGCTTAAAATGAGGGACCAAGTTCGAACTGCTGTGTTACTTTTCTGATTTAGTCCAAAACCACTGTGAGACAATTAGCAAATAAAGTTGTCTGCTTTTTCTAGCTCTTTTTAAGATTGCCATCCCTAAACCTAATGTTTAAATCAGTCACAACCAATCTGAACAAAAAGAGCTAGACCACATCTAGACATGTTACGTTCTTGAGGTCAGTGATGTTCAGTTCTTCCCGACTTTACCCTGATTCCCGAGTGTCAGGATCTTCCACCCAGGCACCAGAACTGGAACCAGGTTCCTGCAGATCACCGGAGAAATTCATGCGTTACTGCTCAACGAGAAGAGTTCCGGGGCCACACATCTACGTCAGCGTGTGGTAATCTGTGTCTTTGTATGGTTGATTTTTGCGTTGGATGTGTGCATTAATGCCTGCGTCAACACACACAGCGTTATGTGCTCCAGCGAGATTTGGGATGCAGCCTGCTTTACACATTTCCCATTATCACTGCATTCATGCATCAGCCTCACCTCACTTCTTCTTTCTCTACGGCTCCACTCACTCGCTCTTTTGTAACGGAAATTTGTGCCTGCTAGTATCTAAGGGAATGTTGGTTAGATCTTATCAAGCCGTCGAGGAAACACAAAAAGAGCCCTGTTTTTAATCGCACTTAGTTACCTCCTACTTTAACATGCAATTTCTAAAATAACATCCAGAATAGCTTTTAAGAGTTGTATATTTAGCTGTTGAAAATAAGTATCTTAGCCCTTAGCATCCACGTTTTGTTTCTATACTGATTGGAATCATGTATTATAGTATTAATATCATTAATAACCTATGCCATTACTAATTTTGCCCTTATGCTGTACACATTGCCTGTTCAGCAACCATGTTAATTTTTATCTTTTGGTTGTTTCTTTTTTTTTCTTCATGAAAGACAAAAACAAAGCAGCAGCAGCAGCAAGAAAAAAACCCCCACAAATAAAAGAAGCCTGTTGGCCAACATTTTAGCAGCAACACAATGCATAAATGCAATCAGTGCAACTCACCGCCGTCGCAATCATTCAGAGGGGAGCGGCCCATCAGTTAAGCTGCTTGCGGCGTGAGCGCAGGGGCAGAGAAAGTGTTTACTGCCAAGGGGAGAAGAAGCGGTTTGCATTGCAATGTGTGTTTTGGCGAAGAAAGGCGCAGTCAAATTCCAAAGGGTGAGGGGGGCCTGCATTTTAATTCCGGCACTTGCCTAAACGTAATCCAGCTCTGTGCCAGATGTGCACACACACTCTGATGTCCGGTGGAAAGGAGACGTTCAGGTTCTGATTCCTGCAATGATGTTGTTTTCTTGCATTTTGTTGCAAATTGAAAGTGTTGGGACTTTTGCCAACTTTAAGTTTGCCTGCAGCAGGTTGAGGTGTGTGTGTGTGTGTGTGTGTGTGTGTGTACACGCTGTATGCACACAGTCTGTTTGTCTGATATAATTACTGTATGAGTAAACATGCATGTACTGCACATTCTGAGGCTGGATGTGCGTGACGGGTGTGTCCCAGTGTCTTTCATCTTTCATATCTTTTATGTTTTTAAGCCTATTTTGATTGTTTGACTTTTTTACCTGCGTCTTGACATGTACCGTTCGGTTTTCCCTGAAGCGCATCGAGTCTATTAAAGCATTATTAGAGTGTGGAAAAATGCGTTTCATCCCAGTGAGTTACAAAAGGTGAAACCCAGACTTGAAATCTAAATATGAAATAGAAATTTGGGAATTAATTTTGGGTGTATATTTTGCCTATAAAGAAGCATTGAATTCCCAGGAAACAAATCACGTGCAAATATGCTTTAACAAACTTAGATTCAAATAATAATATACTGTAATGAACAGGAACCTATCATACTGTATTACTGTAGAAAACATGACAGGAAAGTTAGAGTTTCTGCATATTTTCTCAGCTTCATACCCGTCGTTGTTTTGCCACACACACACAAAAAGTAAAATCCCACACCCATCCTGCCAAACTACATTCAAATTAGTACGTATTGTGAGGCATCAAATTGTCAGAATTTGCAGCCGAGTTAATCATGGCCGTCTCTCCTCAGTATAGACAGACAGTATTGCCAGAATGCATCTGGGCGCCTGCCGTGGGTTTTAAACGGTCTGTTCCAAAATCAAAACACCCTCAGCTGCTCACCGGATCCCATTTAGTTTGAAATGCCTCTAAATACCCTTCAGACAGCCATCCTCATCAATCTGATGCCATAATCCATCATTATGAATGCAGCGTGGGAGGCTTTGATTCAAGAAAACAGCTCCTTTTGTTTCCTGATGAAAAATAACTTGATGGCTGTGTCTTTCATACAATCGATGATGTTTTGAGGCAGGGACAAAGCAGCAGGAAGGGGATTACTCGCATTTCAACCGGTAGGCTTGGGACTACCGCAAGTGACATGCAGCCTGATGGGAGGGCAGCCTCCCTCACGTCTTCACTTCTTCATGTTGTCCAGGTTTTAACTGTGGGATACATCTCTCCCGAACACTTTTGACTTTTTAAATGCAGCAGACCCACTCTATTCCCAACCGTGCTGAGCACAACAAGTTCTTAACACTGAGGGTTTAAAAATTAAAAATTAAAGTGCTTATATATTTTAACAGCATTTCTTCCACCTACACACACACACAGAGAGAGAGAGAGAGAGAGAGATTTACTATGTAATACACAAGGTTGAAAATGAAATTCACATTGTGTAAAATGCACACTACCTCAGGGTGCAACCTTTTAATTTGGGTCTAAACGCTTCCACGTCCAAAAAAACAACAACCAAAAAACAGACTTTTGCTCCTTGTCTTGAGGCACATTCAGCGGATTCTCTGCAACAGCTGAGCAAACTTAATTTTCTACATAGATAAACTAATGGAAAAACCATTATTAAAAAGGGTGAGGATAGTTTTCCTTACAGTATATGAAAGCCTTTCATAATGAAGTATGAGTTTACAAAATCAGAAGAAATGAGTTTGTTAGCTGAGCAGTACGGGGCATTACTTTCTCACCTCGGCACATTTAAACGTGTTGAGGGGTAACAAAAGATATTCTAGAATTCAGTGGGAGGAAGTCAGGTAAAGTCTCACAACAACCCCATCTTCCTCTTGAGGTTTTGGCCGCTCAGACGTGACCCCATATCCCCCGTGACTATTAGCACAAGTACAGACAGCACCCTTCACACGGGGTGAGTCCATATGGCATTCACAACCTCATAAGGGGAGGTTTTTCTGAAAGCTTCCCTGACGTGTTTGCTGGCGTTTTCAGAAATGGCGGAGGCCTCGGAACCTTGGTTTTTTTGGGTTTTTTTGGGTGGATGTTAAGTTTTGTATTCGTCATTTGAGTCACAGAGTTTTTCTTCGTAAATGTGTAGCGCGTCTGAGGAAAATGCCGATATGGATATGGATGATAGCGATATGTTCTTGGAAAGAAGCGAAGAACGTCAAGAGAACAATGAGGAGTCGTGTGGGGTCCGTGTTCCACCTGAATGGAGGTCCTATCAGCCAAGGCAATTGAATACCCCAGTGTGGGTGTGCAGGGCCTGTAAAGTTAAGTAGGAAAGTGGTTGGTGAGCACGAATGGACCACGTTCGCAGCAGCCATTTTGACTTGCCACAGCAGGAAAAGCACAGGTGAATTTCTAACATTAATGATGGCCTGTTCTAGGGCTCTGGCATTGTGTATGCTCACTCAATATCATGGCTTACAGGGGACAGTTAATGTTATTACTTTCCTGCTTTGACGAGTGAAAACGTCTGACGTGAAAAGGGTCTATTCCATTTAAAGTCCCACATCACAGCTGCTGGAATGGGTGTAAGCCTAAGGATAATGAAAAAAAACTGAATAACTGCAATAAAGACTTCAATCCTTGAGCAGAAAGGTCAAGAGCAGACATCAGATTTCTAAATTCTCTCTCCTTCAGACTTCTTTTTTTTTTTTTAAATCAACCTTGAATGGCTTCTCTGTCATCTTGAGGATGTCAGTGCCGTCAACTAGCTGTGCAAGTAAATACAGTCCATCCAAAATAAATATCTGCAGCAGAATCGTCAACTACACTCTAGCACTTACCTTTAGCAAGCGCCTTGTAATTCTATGGAAACCAGCTTAACAGAAAGGACTACTCACAGACCTTTACAATAGCAGTCATAAGAGTATTTCGGCTTCTTGCCGTCAGCCATACGGCGGGTTCAGGCTTTGCGAGAGAAATAAACAGATCTGGAGACATTTCTGCTGGGAAATCACACTGGAGGAGCAGCTTCGAGCAATTTAGCAACAAGTTAACTTTTCAGCAGCAAGTGCATCGTCATTTGGCGCAGTTCAAGGCCACGTAAGTAGTGTTTGAGGGATTGGGTTTTGTTTGCTCGCACAGTGAAGGGATGAACGGAATACGAGGTGGAAGAAGCCAAATAGGATGAGAGAATGGAAACACGGTGAGCTTGGAAAAATATTTTACCCCAAAGAAATATATTACAGAAATGAACTGGGAGCAGAAAGTAGAGCATTTGTCAGGTACACACACACACACACACACACACACACAGAACCGCCATAGCGTCATCATCTTAAGAGTGTTAATAGATTCTCACGGTGGCATTATGACTCGTATCAGTATCCAAACACACACATGATTGCAATTATCTAATCAAGTGTCCTCTCTTCTGGCTAGCATCCTTAGTGAGCTATCGCCATCGCTAATCAGCTAATTACAGTGCCATTCTAATCAGCCCAACTCTGGGTTACTGCAGACGAGACGCTAGATTAGCGCGGTAAACAATGATGACGGATGTGGAAGGAGGAGGTGCAGGAGGACGACAGCAGCAAGTGCGAGGAGGGGGAAGATGATGAGGAGGAGGCAGGAGAGACCGTTTTTGAATGGCGGAGAACGTCTGATTGCAGCGAGGGAAAACGTTGGCACCACCCTTGCGCACATGCAGGACATGCAATTTGACTTCACAGTCCACACTCCTCATTATCTCAGTATCAGCACTGCAGCTTCGGTGTCTTACCGGGAATCTCGATGGAACTAAGCCATCGTTAATGACATTTGGTTCACCTGTGCTTTTTCCCGCTCTGACAAGTCAAAGCGTCTGTTGTGAAAAAAGGTCTATTACATGAAACAGAGCTGTCGTTAATGTTAATGTCAAAATGTCTTCTTCTTAACTGATTGTAAAGACCGAGCCACTTCATTTTTGATCTGCCATCTGTATATTGTGTATAGCACATTTTATGTTTTAATAAAGACGGGTTTCGTGAGCCGCTGCTGTTGCAATATAATTTTCCTGGTTCCGGACCAGTAGGCACAAGCGCCCAAGCAGACTGGTACGCCATTTTTAGCTGGTATCAACAGTCTGTTTGTGAATGCGCTGTCTGGATAATGGCATTTGATTACTGGCCTTTGCATTTACAGCTGCTATCAATAAGCACGCTCATTATCTTGATTCTGCTTGCATTGTGATAAGATCCCAATATGCAAATGAGGCAGGTGGAGCTCGCAGGCATCAACAAACATGGTGCGGCGCGTCCCGGGTCAAGAGCAGCGACGCTGCTGTGGGAGCTCCACTCGATCTTCCTTCGCCAAGGACCAGGGTCGTTTGCCAACGTCTTTGCCAGTCTTACTTGAGACAGCAGGACGAGGTGCAGCCAGGTCATTGTTGTTAAGTTACTGGGTGTTTCTTCTCTCTCATCAGAGTGAGGCCAAATTATGACGCCTGGCTGGGTTCCAGTGACAAATCCAGCCAGACCACCTGCAGATGTTGTCGGGCTGATCGGATGGCATTCTGGTTGCCATGTGTTCTGCACGCATACAGGCTGCATGCCAATACCAGGGATGAGATACATTCAATGCCAGCACTTTTGAAATGACTTCACCTTTCATTTGGCTTTTAATGGCTTGGTTTGTAGCGAGCCCGTGTTTCATCCAATCTCCGTTTTGATCTTTTAAACACAGACGTCGTGGCACTTTAACCATGCTTTGCGTTCATCATCTCCTGATTCTCATGCAAACACAGACCTTGTTATCTCTTTCTTGCCCATATTATTTTCTCTCCTTACCAGGCTACCTAGCTAATGCTAATCTGCTTGCATGTTTTGAGTTGCGCAGCAACAAGAGTCAGCCAGTGCTCCTTGCTGCCGGCGACCTCTTGTTCGCCCCGCTACTAATGATGCACACAGGCTTGTGCTGTGAACATGTGAGAGAGCGAAAAAAGGTCCTCGCACACACAGATATACATATCTTGTTTGGCTACTCAGGTCGTGTCCGGCCGCCAGAACTCAATAATCCAGCCACCTATTGACGCCTAATGCTACACCTTCCTCACCAATCATCATTTCTTTGATCCTCCTCTTTTTGTTTATGCCTTCAGCTTTTCATGACCCTCACGCCCCTCTGCCCTCCTCCCCCTTCGTATCACACCACTTCTCGCTTATTGCTTTGTTTTCCATTCCCCCTGTTCTCGCATTTTCCGTCTCTGCCAGGCTCGATCGCTTTTTAATATTGCTGCCAGCGTTGGACACACGTCCTTGCAGTAGCCTCAGCGTTTGGCCCTGCCGTGAAAGCATGTTGGTTTTTACAGATCTGAAAGGCTTCGGTTTAGTCTGATTTGCTTCGTGCAGCAGAGACCTCACTCTGTGTTTCCATGGGGCCCCAAAGCTATACACTGAACGAAGCGGTGACACTCAGGAAAGTGGTTTTACGGCTCTGGTGATTCTCTGAGATATTTTCGACGTCCTTTCTATGAACAAAGCTCGTTGCTAAGCAGTAAAAGTCCCTTTGCTCCCCGGCTAGAGTTTAATCCATGGTCTTGTGACATTAGGTTATGGAATATTGTATCAACAAAATAGGACTGTGGAGATATATTTCAGTGATCTTCATGGGTAAAATGGGACATCTGTTTAAGCTGCAATGAGCTGCGCGAGAGACATTTCCAGTGATGGAAAAAGTATTCTGATCTAATGCATAGAACTAGAAACAGCAATAAAAGTCAAAAGAAAAAGTAAGTTGTACTGAGATGTCCAAAACCCCTAAAATATCTGTATGGCTAGATACCACTGAGGGTCAATAAAAGAATACGATATTTTAGAATCTCTAAGCACTTGCAATTGAGTAAATGTACATTTTACTTTTATTGTGCTGTCCTGGTAATTCGTAACAACAAATCTTTTTATGTGCTTCCTTTTATGTTATTTCTAACCCCAGTGGCTCCGAGTCCTGAGTTTATTCAGTATGAGAGTGCAAAATGGAACTGACCACTGCTTTTACGGAGTTGATGGTGGCCTCCACAAAACATTATTGGTGTTCTGTCAAGCTGCTGTCTGTTGCACTGACCTCTCTCTTCCTATTGAGCAACACAATGAAATGTTTACAACACCGTGTAACCCATGTGTATAAAGATACTGCCACAAGCTCATCCATCTCTGAGACAAATCCATCTCCTGTGTGCGACGCTGTTTCTGACGGTCAGCAATAAAGATGGGGTCAGTGGCTGCTGACTGTATTTGCTCATTGGTTTATTGACTATTGGGATAGCTGACTGAGAACAGGGCAGGCGTTTCATGTATCAAGCCACCCAGATATATAAAGTATATTTATATATCTCATAAAATGCATCTTGCAGGTAGCACTTGAGTGCAGCAATATGAGAGACCCTAACATCTGCACTCTCCAATGTGCAGCCTCGTGTATCTTCCAACAAGTCCTCCAACCTAAATGACAGAATAGGTCGTTTATCCATGAGTCCCAAAATGACATATGGCAACAACAACCAAAAACAAGTGGTGAAACGCTCCCAGTCTGGTCGGGTTAAGGCACCAAAACTACTTGATTAGGTTTAAGAAAAGATCACGGTTTGTGCTAAAATAACTACGTTAGTTACATTACTTAAGTTGCGTACTTATCTACATAGCAATTTACATATGATGTAGGTCGTAATAAGCTTCTTGCACAGGCGACCTATACGTTTGTAGTTTTTGGGCAGGACAGTCTTGTCACAATTACTACAGCCACTTGAGTTCACCGCCTAAATAAAGGTAAGTATGGCTCGCAATATGCTGTTCCACAGTCGAAGTATACCGACAGGTTTTTCAACAGGAACCAGTCAACACAACAGTATGATGTATAGTTATTTACAGCCACAAGGTGATTCCTGATGCTACATCTGGGCCACTGGAGCATGTGGCGACGCCAAAGACCTCTGGGGAATGTCGTTTCACGCTATTTTTGGGTGACAGTGTGGAACCAGTGGATAGATAAATAGCAGTATGCGAAGAGAAAATCAACACAACATAAACACTTGGCAGATAGGTACTGTAGGTACGGTAAGTATAAGAGGGTGTTATGCTGTAATACTAATTAACATAATGTGATAACGGGTTCTTTAGCTACTGAAAAGATGCTAGGGTGAGATTTGTTTTTGAAGTTACAGGGGAAAATACAGAGTTTTTGTGTTCACTGTTAAATTCTTTTTGCCACAGTAATAAAGTCTAACACACGGACATTTACAGGATATCGTTTGTCTGTCCAAGGATGGAAAGTCTCTGTACTCCAGTAGTCTCACACACACAACACATTTGTACCTACTTGTGAGGAGCCTCAACAAGGCTACACCACCTGAGCAGTCTGCAAATCCACCGTAACCCAATTCTACCAAGAACCCCAAAATCAAGTGAGGACCGCGGCAGGAGAAAAGTCTACAGGTATAACTTTTGGTCCTCACAAAGATTAAAGTCCAACAATACGCACACACGCAGAGAAGTGTGATTTATGAGATGACATAGCAGTAGCAGTTTAAAACTGTTGCAAGCTCCAGTCCAAACAGTGCCAGTGTTGGCCATATTGCCCATCAGTCTAGTCGGTCACAGTGTGTTGACTCGTTGGCTGCAGCCTCCTGCCTTGTTTGTCATGCCAGGATCGAGAGGACAAACAGTCTGTTCTTGGCCAATTGTTACAGTCGCTGGCCGGGTCTTCCTGGCCTACCCGAAGGTCAGCAAACTGTCAGGGGGTGAGAGGGAAAACATGGATGAGGTAATCTGATGGCGATGAATCACATTTTGGCGCCAAAGAATGCCAGAATGCCATGATTGGTGGGTGTGTGTGTGTGTGTTGACATGGCTGCTGTGATCCTCGTGTCGCACTGCACTCTCACATTCCCACCAGTCACCCTCAACACCCTCTTCTCCCACTTCCTTTCTCACTCTCTGTGATGTAACACACACACACACACACAGACAAAGTACAGCAATACCTTTCTATCCCTCTATGGATGCCCTGTCTTGATTCCCAAAACGAGTACATACCAAACATGGACGTTTCAAGCTACACAAAGTTGTCATTCTAATCCTGGTGCAAACATCAGCTGCACCTTTAGACTTCACAAAGAAAAGGGGGTGTCATAGCAGAGAGCAGCCACACAAGTATTTACCCCTCAATCCCTAGGCCTCTGGCTCAGACCCCCATGCCCAAAATGAATAGAGTATAACTGCAAGGTCTATATGAATAATGTTGGCATCATAATAAAAGGTAACACTCGTGAGATTTCTACAGAGGTGTAAGCAGATGTTCCTGGGCCTTCGGCTTATTCAGTGAGTTCTGGTCGTGCCGTGATAGGAGTTAGAATCTGTGGCTTGCTAGTGACCTGCACGATATCAGGACCGCTGTGATTGCGGGCATGTAGCGTGCTCAGACGGAGAATGCTTTTTTGCTACACGGCCAGGAAGTAGCTTGGCGTTTGACTTGTGTTCCGTTTCGGTAGAAATGTTCACGCTAGTTTCCTAGTCGAGCTTCTTGCGGACTAGGCCATGTCATGACTATTATGTTACGTGTTTACTTACGCGGGGACAGCTCTCGTGACCGATGGGTTAAAGGAATAATCCCACAGCACTATGTATTTCGAGTATCAAATTCTTAACCTCTTTAGGCCTGGCCATGTCAACGTGTATGAAAAAGGACCACAAAACAGCCCCTGCAACATCATCCACCTGTCCGCCAATGACCTGTGTTTATTCAGCCGTGAGTATTTAATACACAAACGGTATATTAAACCTTTGTGCATTACATTACGGGAGAATAGTGTACATCAACAGCACCGTCAAAAATCAAGGCTGTTTTTTAGAATGCATACTGACCGTTTTACTTTTCCACTATGAGCACTCAGGACCTGCTTAGAATCGTGTAGTGCGGAATTGGGACACAGCTTCGGTCGCACCATGTCGAGCTTTATTAATACACTCTGGGAAGCAAGGGAGCGTCAGCTGTCATGACTGTCCGGTTTAAAGAGTCTCCTGCTGCATCACCTTCAGGACTAAAGGACATGTGTTTGGAGTCCGCGGGGACCGAAAAAACACGTGTTCAGAATTTGCAGTTGTGCCACGCACATTCAAAGTGTATAGCTGCACTTCCACTCACACCATCACTGCCAACAGCAAGCAACTTTTGCCACTTGTCACTTCATGTGCGAACATAACGGAGTCAGCATATGCTCCACCTACACATGCACACAGAGGCCACTCGGCAGGACATGTGCTGACACTTCTCCCTGGGGCCCCTGTGTGGACTGCACACTGCACACAGACACAACATATATCACATTTACATTTTGCTGAGGTTTCTTTTACAATGCGCGCACACACACACACACACACACACACACACACACACACACACACATAAAACAAATGGCCGCAGGGTGGGTCTGCTACTTTTCCCTCGACGCTCTACTCAGTGTCCCCAGCTGACACATCTGAGCTGGCATGTCTGTGTGTGTCTGTGTGCGAGCGCCAGTAGGTCCTTGTGTGAGACAAAAAAATAAAAATAAAATGACGCAAGTGGAGAACGTGTGTCTGTGAACAGGAAGGAAAATGCTGCGGTAGGAAGTGGGATTCAAGAGCAGAACAGCAGGTTCACTGATACGTTGTTGTTGTTTTGGGTGCCGTTATGGTGCCATTTATGAGACGGTTAAAGGCTGATTTGTCACCTTCTGCACACTCTGTTCTGACCGCCATTTTCTTCAAGTGTGGCAGCGAGGTCTCCCAGCGCGGAAGAGCGTCAGCAGTTGACTGTCCCAGCCTTGCTGTAACTTGGTGTTTGCTCCCGTGTGAAGCCAGAGTCCACACTCGATGGGTGACAGCAGCGTTTACCTGGTGTGTCGTCAAGGAGTTGGCGGCTCTGCAGAGCAAGAGGGCAGCATGATGCAATGTTTTGCAATGCATTGTCGCACAGCACAGGGGCTGTCATGCACTGCACTGAAACATCAATAATAGAGTTACACAGCTGTGGAAAAAATTAAGAGACCACTCCAAATTTTCCAAAGTTAATTTTACTCAAACACATACCTATAAATAGTAGAACCAGAGAACTGATAATTTTGCAGTGGTCTCTTAATTTTTCCCAGAGCTGTATATATGCGAAAGGGACCCCGGAAAGCGGAACACAAATTGAGGTTTAAAAGGCTTAACGGCTTAAAAGTCAGAGATTTATTACAGCACCAGGATGGGCAGGAGATGGGTGGGGAGCTGAGAATGGGGGTAAGATGATGAACCAGGGGTATTCCAGTAGTAGTTAGAGCCAGAGCAGGCTGGTAACCGGAGACTGGTGAGACCTGGAGCACAGGGCAACAGGGATCAACAGTCGACCGTCACACTGGATGCTAGACAAGCGGTCTGACGTTGTTTACCACGCAGGTGAGATCCGGTGAAGTGCCGGGTATATAAGCACTGCAGAGATGATTGCTGGATGAGCCACAGCTGCGCAGGGAAGCAGGAACCTGACGACCACACCCAGACATAGACATACACCACACAGGAGACAACATTCAGGAGGCGGGGGGGTCTAATTAAAGACTCTAGAGTTATAGTAAGGGAAATGTAGGATCTGGTGTTTTTGCAGCTTGTCAGGATATCTCTGCCTCTGCTGCGTTGATTTGGACTTTTCTTGTTTTGTCTCTGTGATTTCCCCAACGTTTAGGAAGTGCAAAACTATAGTATGTTGCTGGACTACCGATGTACAGTAAATTACTATTGTGTTACATCACCTTATTGGCTGAGCTACCGGCTGAATTATACAGGGCGACAGCTCTACGGATGCCCTCATGCCAGTGTTGTTTGCTCCTGCAGCTTCTTCCATCACCTCGACCTCCTCTTTATCTGTTGAAAATGTTGATATTGTTGATTTTTCTACGTGTTTGTTAAGGTGAAGTTAGAATCGGGTAAATCTATCCACTTGTGCACGAATGGTCATGTCCTTGACAAAGTACCCCAGAATGAAATTTGACCATGTTTCCAATCTCAGCAAGCAGCCTTTGTTACAGATGACCAGCTAATTATTCATGTTATTAGCATCCACTCAGCAGGTGTGTAGCCTCTTGCGACACTGCAAACTGTTTTGGATTATGACTTTGAAACAAACAAAAAAATAAATAACTACACATATATATATATATATATATATATATAAAAAAATAAACAAAAACAAGGTAAAACTGCATGCAGTGAATTTGCTCCTGCATGACCAGGACAAATTGAATGAATCCAGGAAGTAAGAATAATTAACTCCAAGCAGAATTAAACAGTCGGATTAATGGGACACCTGCAGTGCAGTTCAGAGGTGTAGTGGAAAGTCCTGTGTGAATCAATTAAGTAAGAAGGGAACAGGAAACCACATGCAACACTGTTCTCAGGCACACAGCTGTATATCTGTTACATGAACATGTGAATCCACCATGAACTACTATCTGTGTAATGTGTCACTGTCCTAAGGGGACTAGTGGATTAAGGCCATCTTTTCTGTCAGTCCCCCAAAACTCAACCAAAGAAAGAGTCCAGGGTGATATTATAAGCGCTGGCTGAGTATAATGTATCAATATACGTACATATATTACAAAAACTTGCAGGGGGAAATTAATCTTTCCGGTCTTGCATGCCAAGAAAGGTTAAAATAAACCTCTCCATTGGCAACTAGTGCTGGATGAAATGCACTGCGTAATGGGGTACAGCGGCAGAAAGGTCAACAGCACAAGGCTATAAACTGGGCCTTCATTTTTATAACATATTATATGGAAGCATCAGTCCTGGATGTCCTCCACAAAGACAGAGGATCTCATCGGACTTGGATTTAATACGAGATATTACATGTAGAAAACGTTTCCAGGCCCAGCGTGATGAGCTATAGTGTGGGTCAAAACATCTCAGCAGTGGGTAATCTGAGATGGAGGATTTCATTTTAAGACTCCTCAGGAATACACGGCTAAATAAGCACTCTGGTAACTAACAAAACCACCCAACAGGGCTTCATCATTGGTGGGGATTATGGGTAAAAATGGTGTTTCAAATAACGACTGTTATGCGGCAATATTCACAGCAAACCTGTACAAACTGAAGCATTTTCGCAAAGTAGTACGAAAGCATGACACTAAAGAAACAGAGGGAAACAGGATTATAGCAGCAACCAATGTCACACTCATGATATGTGCTTCACAGGAGTTCATGGAATCTTCAGACAGTGATATTGCTTAGCTGAAATAACCGTCTGTATGTAAGTCTATTCATTTCCGGATATTACCTGCAGTAAACAACTAAAGACAATAACTGCGGTTTATGCCGACTATTCTGCTGGTTTAAATCATATAAAATGTGCGTGTGAGAGATGCACTTGGGAACGAAGGTGTGCGTCTCCCATTGAATTTGGGACGCCACGAAGAAGCACAAAAAGCCAGCAGCTGCTGGCTGAAAATGCACACTTGTGTACTGCACTCTACCTCGCTATTACGGATCCCCCATGTTGAGTTATGATGGCTTTAATGATTGGAAAACATTTTCCGTATGTCACCAGTTAGTGAAACCGGCTCACAACCAGTTCACTGATTGGATAACGGGTGCAGGCCGCCGTTATGAGAAGCGAGGCGTATCATGGGGTGGGCCAACCCCATTAAGCGCAGGTCATCCAGATGAATGATTAAACAGGCAGAAGGGCGCTCTGGCCAATCAGCAAACAACAGCCTTTTAAATGAGTATTATGCAAATGAGGCATCATGAATGCATCAAAACAACACCGTATGCAAATGAGCGTAAGAGAGGTATTGATATTCTCATCTACCTCTAACTGCACTTTACACTTTTACCAAATGTAGGTAAAAACCAAGGCAAGTCTGTATTAGTGTTCAATGTTTGCCTTTACATCCTGGCTCATCATGTGACTGCCGGCACTCGTTGTCCTGTTGTTGTGACTTCTGACCTCAGCAATGAACTTGGTGAATAAAATGTAAACTTGCAAATAGATAATGGAATTTTGTTTTAATTATCAGGAACTACGGCCGCTGAAAGAGCACTGCAATTACACCTAGAGCACTATTTAACGGCCTTGTGTAGCTACGACGTCTTCGATGTAAATTATCCGTTTTCATTCAGTGCTTTGGTATCTCAGTTTGATGGTCCTTTAACACAGTATTATTCGACAAAAACAGGTGCTATAATGAATAAAGGTATTTCCAGAAAGTCTACAGGCAAGCGTTTCAGTCACCCACATATCAGCTGAACCTTTCACCCGTATTGATAAGCTTAAGGAGCTGACAACCTTAAAAGGGAATTACAAACTGGCATTTTGACGGCTCGAACGGTAAAAAAGAAACACAAAGAAAGGAACAAAAGCCAACAAAGCTCATGTTTCTCTCTCTGCCGCAGCCTGTGGGCTCTGTCCCACAGAGAGGATGCTATGCTCTTGGCTGTTGCCCACGTTTGGTCAACTTATGCCCGTCCGTACGCTGTTGCCACATCATTAAAGCCTTTCACAGAAGCTCCCTAAACACCCAGCAGGACTCTGGTTTCCCTGCTGTCCTGGCAGCCATACACCAGGAGAGCGTCACACCCAAAACGCAAAAAGGTGTAGCTACAACTGTGGATAACAGTACATATCCACCAGACCCCGGCTTCAAAGCACATGTTCTTTTCTTCGTGTGTTCGTGTATTTTCAGCACGCCCGTTCACAAGAAGCTCCTTTATTAAGGCAACCTTTTTAGTATAGAAAACACATCTGATGTGGGCTACGATTCAAACTGAGATGGTACAAGGAACCAAGGTAGATTAAGTGGAGGGTGCTTTGCTTGAGGACCAAGAATTAGACACGATTAAGCAGTAATATTTCTTAACTTTAACTCACTTTATCAATAATACAAATTGAAAGGGTAACTTTAGTTTTTGCCCATAAGAAACATTTATCATACATTCACAGGATCCATTCAAATTGTTTAAACAAACCAAGGGCATAATTACGTCTTTAGTTTTTCATGGACGAAAATCTTCACATTCACTGTTCTGTGCTTCAGTGCTACATAAAGAATATGCAGTGTACTTCAGAGGCCAAGTATTTCTTAAATTAAGAGCAAACCTGTTCCACATGTGCAGTCAGAGCTGGTACCTGCCAAGAACAACTCCATTGTAGTGCATTGCTTGTGGGTGGCTGCGGCTCAGGCGGTATAGCCGGTCATTGGCAGTTCGATCCCGCCTCCTCCTGTCCACATGTCAGTGTCCTTGGGCAAGACACTGAACCCAAAGTTGCTCCCAGTGGAGGCCAGCACCTTGCATGGCAGCTCCGTCGCCATCTGTGTGTGTGAACGGGTGAATGAGGCCAATCTGTCAAAGCGCTTTGGGAGCCATTAAGGTTGAAAAGTGCTGTGAAGTGAAGTCCATTTACCAATTTGCTGCTGGGATGTTACGCTCAAAGTGATCTAATGTATCTAGCATTACAGTAGCCGTCAATTGAAACAATTTTTTTTAAGCAGACCGGACGAGAACAGACCGGTTACCTGCAATAATTAGACACAGCTGAAACATCTCATAACACACTAATACGTCATCTTGTGAAATCCCATAGTAATATTAATTTGGCAGTCTATTCCATCCCTTTTGCTTGAGAAGCACATTTCCTATGGTTTGGTTCAGACAGCGAGCATGTTGTTGTATGTCTCGCAGTGTCTTCAGATTCCACCTCCAAAATCTGTCATGAGCTCCTGCATGTGTCCCACCTACTCCGCACTGCAAGGGCTGCCATATGCCTTTTAACTCGGTATATGTTTATGTTTTTGTTGTTGTTTTCATGCGCCGCGGTATTCATATTCTGATCGCCCACCATATCCTGCCCCCCACTGGCACCTTGGCCTGTCGTGTGGGGTTTCCATGCCAACAGGCTGCAGCCCTAATTGGCCTGCAACCAAGTCACGGTGATTTATGAGAAATAAAAACGAAAGAACCCATACAAGACTAATAACAATAAAGGAAAGTAATTGATCCACGTATTTTGGCTTAATTAGCGAAAGCACAAAACACAATGCTGGGTACAAATAGAAAGTGGCTTAATAGTCATTTGCATTTTATTTCATCGTCTCATGTTTTTGTACCCCGTTTGGTTCATTTGTCTGTGTGTGTGTGAATGAAAGCAAGTGTATGGAAGCTGCTATCTGAAGTACTTTACATTAACCTGTACAGGTAACTTTGATGGCAACAACTCTAAGCAAAATCAGATCCAACTGATCCAGCTTTAGAGACTAATTCATTGCATTCATGAACGTTAACTAAGTCAGTTTTGGGGTTGTCTGCTCTCCACCATGTTTGATCAGTCCCCAGCAGCCAAATATAAGGTGCATACTCATTATCCTGGCTTGGAACACCTCCACAGAATGACTCGTGCCTGTGTATGCAGAGTTTCCTTGAAGACTTAAGGTTATTGCCATACTTTCTTACCTCTATTAACCCAGCATGAGAGAAAGAGTCCTGTACAGTTGTAAACGTTTGCCCTTGATACTCTGCAGTCAGTTCAACAAGACACTAATTTACTTTCTTGTGCGAGATGAGAAGGTCAACATCGGTCTTGTGTTTGTGTTAAGTACAAAACTGGAGTCAGGGCATGTTTGGTCTAGTTTAGCGTGACGTTCCGTTACTTGGTGGCTGTAGCTCAGTTGTTAGAGCAGGTCAGCCATTAATCACAGTGTCCTGTCCACGTTTCAAAGTAGGAAAATGTAAGTCGTCGTGGACAATTAGAGACAAGCCTTTATTTCTACTTTCCCCAGTTTAGCATATTTTAGTAAGATGCCTTTCTGCTTTCGGATCCGCTTCCATTTGGACTTGCTGTTGATGCTGCTTTGCGGCTCAAACGTTCCTCCGTGTTTGTCTGTTTGAAACCTAAAAAAACCTACTAATCTAATCTAACGGTGACTACACTGTGGGCCAACGTACAGTGACGTACAGGCCACAGAGCATTGTCAGGACCAATTAAGGAAGGGTCACAGAGACCCCCTTATGGTCAGTTTGGGTCAATAGGAACCACGAACACACGGACAAACCTCATTGAATCAAACGACTCTGGCAGGTTTCTTGATCAAGTTTTTTCCCTGGGACGTGAAAAAGGTGGGCGGTGAAGAACATAGAACGTAGAAGATAGAGAGAATGAAAAAGAGGCAGAATGAGAGATTTAAATGATTATGAAAGCAAAGTGAACTCGAAGAAAATGGTAAGAAACATGGCGAGGAAGCAAGGGAACCGTGGTTTGCAGTGAAAAAAGACATTGGAATGAGGGAAAATAGAAGAAAGAAGGAGAAGGAAACTGGAGAGGAAGATGAAAAATTAAAGGGTTTATTTAAAGTGTTAGACTGTAGGACAGGAGCCGTTTTGATTAATGGGAGTCTTTGTATCATCTGTTCACTCCCATTTCTATCAGACACAACATCGGAGAGACGACACTGATTCAATTTCGGTAACCATTTTAGAGAATGATGCATCTCGCCTCAGTGTTACAAGATTTTCTGATTTCCAACACTCAAGATGCCACAATTACAGGTGAAAACAGGGGTTCTTGACTGGACCAGTGATGAGACTGCATCATTTGTATGCAGGATCATGTTCACAACTGCCTTATTGAGTGAGAATGATGGATATATAGACAGTGTATGGAAACGAAAGAGCAAAAGGAGAGGAAAGACGAGAAGACTTGTGAATTTAAAATGAAGGATCTCCGTGCTGCTGGGACGGTTTTTGAACTGAGACCTGGGCTTTCCACTAACGGAGCGAAAAGAGAGAAAGGGAGAAGAGAAAAGTAGCAAATGGACTCCACTTATATAGCGCTTTCCAACCTTAACGGTTCCCAAAGCGTTTTTACAGATTGGCCTCACTCACGCACACAGATGGCAACGGAGCTGCCATGCAAGGTGCTGGCCTCCACTGGGGGCAACTTAGGGTTCAGCGTCTTGCCCAAGAACACATCGACATGTGGACAGGAGGAGGCGGGATCGAACAGCCAACCCTGGGATGGACAACCCGCTCTGCCTCCTGAGCGAGGGAAAAACGGTGGAGAATTCAAAGCGAGCAGGCTGGTAATCTCCTTGGCGACGCGTTGTTCTGTGAGCTGGGACCATATTCCAACAGGGAGGAGGAGAGAAAGGAGATGGAAGACATCGACAAGGAAGGAGAGAGATGACTGAGGTTCAAAGTGAGGCCTGCCTCTCTTACCTGCTACCTCTCCTGCCTTTGCGTTTGTGCTGTATTTTTAATCCCCGTCTTGCTCGTCAGCCCTGTCTCCCCCTCTTGTTCTGATCTAAAATGCTCATTCATCACCGAACAGGCACAGAATAAAGTCCCCTTCTTCTCCCTTCCCGCCTCCCTCACACTTTACATCTTTCTCAACATTAGGGGTGCGTTGGCGGCATCAAATCCTTCTTTTTATCCTGTTCCGAGGATTTATCCTGCTCAGAGGTCGCCCAAATGGCTGTGCAAATCTCCCCCTGTCCACGCCAGTATTTCACTTAGTCCCTCCCTTGGTGTTGGAGTGAGATGGGGTCTTTTTATGGAGGGGGTGAAATGGAGGACAAAGGGAAGCCGATGGGCTGACTGGCGATTTTTGGCTCATTTAGTGGTGTGGCAAATTATTTCCCAGGGATATACAATGAGCCCGTGCAGTAGATCAATTAATGCATGTTTGTACTTGGGACCCTCTAATGGCACCAAGGGGGCAATTATATAAAGATGGCGCGGTAGCCATTGTCGTGCCCATGTTTAATCCACATGCACTGTGTGGGGATAATTGTTCCCAGTCTTCCAAGCGCAATTGTTGCTTCATAACTCCACAGATACGCTGTGGAGATACGAAGGGCCCAGAAGTCATTAAGATGATACAAGGCTCGTGATGCACCATTAAAGCACATGCTGCCATTTGCGACGCCTAAACAGCTCAGATACGGGACAGTTATCACACACAGTGATGTTTTCAGTGCTCAATTAATGACTTGTAGAAAATGGAGCCACTAGAATAATTGCTCAGTGCTCAAGACAACTGCAATAATGTTTGGGGTTTTCTCCTTCCACTCCATCCACTCTTAGAAAACTGTTACGTTTCACAAATAAAGACAATTTCACTGCCTCCTTGCCTCCTAAGGAAGAATTAGGATTTTCAAAAATAATTGCGTAAACCAAAGCTATTAGAGCTGATGGGCCAATTCACATAACATCACATTTTATGCGAGAACCAGGTCAGAAAGTTTCCTAATCAGGCAACTTTTTAAGTAGCAGAGTTAATTCAGCTTCAATTTAATATCCTATTATTATTAATACTATTATTTGTACAATAAAGACAATAATATAGTTTGCTGGTTGACTGTGCATTGCTGTGTATGAGATATAAAAAAAAGGCACGCCATTTTATTGAAGCAATGGACTTCTGGCAATCAACTCGAGACTTCAATTGGCAGAAAAGGTGCAGGCGAAACTGTTGTATCAATCCTTTTTCGATTTTGCTGTATACCAGGACTGCACTGGTAAACCTTGCTTCCAGACAATAGCCACAGCCTTGCACCCTGAGTTCAAAACCGACAACGGTTCTCGTCTTCTCCTGCCTCCTCTGCTGCAGGTGATCAAAGTGGTGCACGTTACAACTTTTAATAGTGTAACAAACTCACTCGAGTACTGTGTGACAAGGTTTAGCTGGCTTTAAACAGTGCTACAGGGGGATTGTTCAGCACTGCAAACTCAGCACTCGACTCGGCTGCTGGCGAAACCAGCGCCTGCATATTGTTGCTGCCCTAACACTTCCCCTACATGCAGCAATGTCCACGTCCTGCTTGTTTCAGGGACGTTTGCCTTCAGTCTATTCCTGAGCAAATGAAATACATACATTATCGTTTGGATTGAGGTCACGTGACCGAATAGTCCATTTAAGACTCCACTGTTTGTCCATGACAAGCCCAGTGTTAACTTTGCCTGTATGTTTTAGGATCACTGAATTCAAAAATGCCACAAATTCTACAGTGCTAAGCCAGAACGGATGTGACGACTGATGACAGATGACATGTGACTTGCAGATTCAGCAGAAAGCTCAAAGTCAGCATTTTTAACCTTTAAACCTAGTACAGAGACAAAACAGTGATATGTGCTAGGGTTGGGTGATTGGACGAATATATCGGCTATCGGTTATTGGCTGAGTCGATGGTTGGTTGTTTCTGGGGCAATTTGTTTGGGCGAATTCTGTCATTTTATGTTGATAATAATAATGTAGTGCTCCGCCTCCTCGAGAATTCCAGTTGGTAAGTCATGAACCTGTAAAGTGCAACTGATCTTGACGAGTCTTTCACAAAACAGTGCCGTGACTAAATCACAATTAAGCCGTCTTTAGTGGTGGATCAATTGGTGCTGAAAAGCAACGTCACTTAATGGATCGCATTTGAGACCTAGACCAAAAACTGGACGTGCAGTCTTCAAGCAGAGGCGTCCTTCATATGATGCCATCGGCGAATTGCCCAACCCAAAAATGCGCCTCTTCCATACAGTCATACACAGTTTATTTCCCTTTTTGTGCATTGAACAGACTAGTTGTTTTTCTGCTGTTTGTCATTCGTTCACCCACTGTTCTTTCAGCATCTAAGGAGCTGTGCAGCTGGAAGGCCAGCTGGTTGTGAGGACAGCCACCGTCGACAGGATGGGCAGGACGCTTCTTTAGCACGGCAGCTGATATGTTGCTTCTGGTGTGAATTCAGAGTCTTACATGGTATACAACCTGCATTTCAGCTCAGATTGATTCAAACAGGGCTGACGAAGCAATGCTCACTCAATCGAGAGCGGCAAGTGAACATTTCCACGGGAGCCACTGGCCAGACTAATCATCTTTCTCAGAGGGGAACATTTTTAATTGACTGTTCCCAAGCCGATTTTCCACATGATGTTTGCTTAAGTGATAAGCGAGCGTGTCTGTTTTCATACACAGCCAGGTTTGCCATCGATTCGGGGCGTTAGAAAGACACGAGGTCGGTGCTGCATCTGCGTGTTAATCAGCGTGTGGGCGTGTCTTTGTCCCCATTGGCAAACCAATCAGATAGCACGCGGCTGGAGGAATTTCAACAGGAGGGTTAGAGTGGCGCACGGTGGGCAGAGGCAGGAACAGTGGGTCCTGGCTGTGTGGCCGGTCATCCGAATGTCATCCACACACCCGCTCGGGCAAAGACGACGGGAGATCGGAGCAGAGAGCGGGAAGAGGGGAGAGGAGTCAGGATTATCTTTTTTTTTTAAGTAAGAAGGAACAGGAGAAGAGGAGGAAGAAATGGTCATTAGGAAAAAAGAAAGTCGCGAGACCGCAGAGAGGGGAGAGAAACAGTGAGGAATAGATGCTACAAGTCAGGCGTCGATGAGAGAGAAGGAGAGACAGTCAGCGGGGAGGAGGAGAAGGCAGTTAGGATGTGCATTAAAGAGATATAATTTGGTTAGCTAGAGAGAGAAAAGTGAAAAAAGAAGAAAAGGGAGAGAAGGACTATATGGTTGCCAGGGACAACAGACTAATGGGAAACATGCACCACCACCACCACCTTCCTCTCTTTGTTGATCTGCGTTTGATCCTCCTTCACCTTTAAAGGCCCACTCTTTCTCCTCAAAAGCATCACTTCTTCTCCGTTAATGCCCTCATTCTTCTTCCCGAACCCCGCGTTCACGTGTGAGCTCATTCCGCACACATGTACAGTATGTTAATGAAGGTGTGGAAGTTTGTCCTCTTCCGCAGCCTCGTCTCTCACGTCTACCGCCTCCACCTGTTGCCAAATCTCTTCCCTACCAGCTGTTTCAGCCTGCGGTCTCCTTCTTGCTGTGTCACTCTTCGTCCTTCTCTCTCGTCACTGCTCTAGATTGCATTTGGTCTTTAATGGATTATTCTGGTTCACTACAACCTTGTAGTTTTTGAGCGATTTTCCCGTTAACCTGCTGGGATCCTGGAATGTGGCAACAACACTCACAGGCCAGTTCAGACCGCAGTTCAAACGTTCCTCATTACTATTGGTGGGCGGCCAGGTATTAAACAGGAATGCAGTGTTGGTCAACAGCAGCAAAATAAATGAATAAATACATAGTCAAAAAGATAAAGGCATATATTCATAAAACGAACATATTAAGAATGCAAAAGCTTAAATAATGTATCCCTCTCTATTCGGTATTCAAATCTCAGTTTCCACTTTGGTATTTAGAACACGCAGTGTCTCGGAGCGCTGCGAACTCCCTAGGTAACAAAAACATTTCTGCACTTCGGCTAAAATAATGTCACATTTGGGTAATTGGGTAAGAGATTCTTGTCATTAGTGGCCTCGCAGGCTCTGTGTCACCGAGTGAAGATAGATTCAGCTCACATTATGAGTCACCGGGTTCCGGGAGGTTTAGATGATACCAGTCTGAGCCACGGAACAGCCTATTAGGAGTGTGTGCCACACAGAGCCGCTCATTTGCTTTGACACTTTTTCACTGACAGACATCCAGAGTACGCGGCAACCAGCAGGGACTACGTTTCGGAACAACTGTGTATTTCAATTGTTAGACGCTGAAAACCATTCTCTCATCAAAGACAATCTATACCAACATCTGGTTGCCAGGTGCAGGCAACCACAACTTGCTGCCGTGTTTGGCGCAGGCCACGTGCTGTGGACCTGGTAAATGCTTTAATGGCTCTCTATGTGGATCCAACGTCGTCACAGGCTTTCCTCGCTTCCAAATGCTCCCACTCTTCATTCATCCCCAGACTCCATCTACCTTCTCCCAGCTTGTCCTTAACTGTCCACCTGCCCTTCTGTCCCTCTATACGTCATCATTTCCTCCCTCCTCTCTCTGTCCCTTGATGGATTATGGCCTCGGGCTCACTGTTGGGCAGTGCGGTGGATCAAAACACAATTTTCACCCAGTTATTTTGGCCTGAATCTACACCGTTCCTGTCTCTTCCTTTCCTCTACTCCAGCTCAGAGAAAGCTTCCTTGGTTTCCCATCATGCACTTTCAGCCTTCTCTCGCTTTTCATCAGCTTCTTTTAATCTGCCCTCTGTTTATTACACTTCCTGCAGAGTCTGGGCCTTGATGAAGCTCTTATTATTGCTCAGTTCCTCTTTTCAATGCACAGCTATTCTGTGTTCAGTAAGACAAAAGGCACGAAGTCTGTTTTTTCCCTTCAAGTCAAGTCAAAGCATTTATTGTTATATGCACAGATTCCCCTGTAAATGTATTTCTTCATTTGCCTTCCCCTCTGAATGCCATCGCTCACTAGATGTTTTAGTTTGCCTTCGTCCTCCCTGTGCTTTGATATTCCCATTTATGCCACCTCCACACATTCTCAAGACCACCACCTTCATGAGGTTATAGTCAGTAACCTCCTGTTTCTGACATTTAACTTTATTATTCTCTCCATCTGCCCAAGTGATCCTCCCTCTTATCCCATCCTTTCTCCTTTCTCTTTTATCTTTCACAAACACGCTCCCTCCGACCCTCTATCGACTAACCTTTACTTAAAGCCAGAGGATTTACGCACAGAGGGAGAAAAAATATATATTTTCAGCCCTCTCTTGAAACCGCTTAATAACTCGGCCGCCATGGCCCCGCCCCTTTGATACCAGTTAGCGATGACCCATGCTAATGTGCTCTGATATTTGAGGTGGCCAAGCGCATTTCTTCTCTCTTTTGCCCAGCAGATATATATATTTGTGTGTGGGACGTGTTTGTATAACATGGGCCGGCGGTCGTCCCATCCCTTTTGTTTCATTGTTCTCTTGGTGGTTGGACATGTTTCTCAGGTCTTTGGGCTAAAGGCCCGGATCAGCCGCTGTTGTTTAGGGATTCTAGAGACTGTATGACTCTTGTCTGTCGAGAGCAAAGGAGAGAATAATGTAGCTGAGTGTGCAACTTTTATTGGAGTGAATAAAATATCCAGTTCTCCTTAGTACGTCCATGGTTTTTAGACTATAAGGGATGGCACTAAAGTGTGAAGTGTAGTTTTACGCCTACTTGTGCAGGACTCCATTGTTTTCTTACAAGTATCAGTTTTATAGGAAGGTCAAGTGCCAATTTCAATGGATTTTTAAAACATTTTGGTGCTGAAATTGGGACCAGTGGGAGAAATAATGCAATTTATAACAGTGTTCCTTTTTATTTTATAATTCAGTACAGCCACGTTTCGGTGCAAAAGAATCTCAGCTGAAGTTTATTTAATTTGTCACAGTTCTTACTTGTGTCCTTCGACCACAGATTCAGCTAAATTTGGCGCGCCCCCCCACCCACATGTTAATTACTTTTTTGCATGCAAACTACAGCAGAAACAGAAACAAAGAACCAAACAAACATCTTTGTAGGTTTCAATAACCTTAAAGTCTGCTTCTGCTTTAAATTGGGGGACGCAGTGAACTCATCTCAAAAGGTGAAGCCGTCTTCTCTGTCTGTTTATCAGACACGGACCCTGCAATCAGACACAATCTGGTTATAACCTGGTGTGAAATTTGCTAATACATATTAGAAAGCCAACTTTTCAATCAGGAATAGGTCACTTGGTATGCACACCTAATCAAGGCAGTCTGTTAATTTAAGTTTTGCATTGATTTGATCTTAATCTCCGGCTGTCACTCCAACTCGAACTCCTCGCCTGTTTCACTGACGCAAATGTAATTTAAAGTTTCTATTAACACCACCATCCCTCTCTTTGCTCCATCTCTCCTTTAGCTCTGCTCCTGAGATTACTTGCCTGTGGAGAAAGGTCCGTTTGCTCGGACGACATCTGTGTCACCGCTCGAGTGGACAGAGGGAGAGCCCAGATCCATTTGGACCACGACACTGCAATTTCAGCATCTTCTGGGAAAAATATAGCAGAAGGTTCATCATCAGTAGGACACATTGTTGATACACCTAAAATTCATAGTTATATATATATATATATATTCAAATCCATTACCATCCAGACCCAGGAGGCTCCGCTGACGCTCTACCCAGCCTGTCCATGAACGGCAGGACTTCTCTCCCTTCCTCTCCCTGGAGTTAACCTACTAAAGTAGAGGTGAGTGAGGCAACTCCTGCTGTTCTGTCCAATATGAAAACCCCTTACATTCTAGTGCAGATCAGCTGTCATTTGGACTCCTATTCAATTCTAGTGAGGCACGGCATTTCTAAAAAGGTCTAGTGATTTGAGCAGGGCAGCTAGCTTTAGCTGACGGCTCACCCATTCAAGCTCTTTTCAGCTAGAGCCCCTGAAGATTTTTTTTTTCCCTTTTCATAAATGATACGACCAATTCTGGCCAAACTGACCTGGCCGGCAAAGCGGGGTGTCTGTTGCCATAGCAGCACGTGGTGATCCATATGCATGGCTGGAATGTGACTTTTGGGAAGGTGAGCCGGACTGTGCTGAGGGAGAAGAAGCTGTGGAAGATTCCTCAGACATAATATATTTCCTGGATCCGTCATTTTGGTGGAACTGGATCGGTGGCTTTGGCTCAGTGTCAAGGTCAAGTTGACATTTTGTGCTGCCGTGATGCATGATGATAAAATTTCCTGACATTTAGAGAAAAATATAGCCGTGCTTGTATCATGTTTTTAGCAGCAACCCATATACTCTAGTTATTTTGAATGATCATCCTCAGTGTCCTCTACGATTCTGTCCCACTTACGGTATCACGCTGAAAACTGAAAAAACTGTTCTTGCTTTAGAGACGTTACTGGGTTAAAATCCTTCACCGCAAATGTAGGCCCTGTCCTAGTTCTGCAGGGCCAAAACTGGGCTGCAGTGTTCTGTTGTGGTTAGTTTGATTGTTCATAAATAAATCTGTCTAAGTTGCACTATCCTTAATTATCTTTCTGGAGTTACTGATTGGCACTAAACACAAGCTGAGATAAACACAGATTTCTATGCATCTGTTACGTTGTGTTCTTTGATAACACATTTAGTCTATCTGATTGAGTATTTTGCACGAATTGAAATCAGCTGTGTTATTGTTTTGGACAGTATTCATGACATCCTGAGCAGCCAGACAAAGCGTCCATTTTATTTAATCCTCTTCAAAGCAGCAAGGAGTTGGGCAATAAGCACATGAATGCAAGACATAAACACATCCTGTGGTGACCCAACCACGGATGATCTCTGCAACCCCAAAGCACTAGTTCAGGGAATTTGAATGCAGATAATTACTGTTATGCTGGCATGCTATGTAAAGTGTGCATTCGTACCAGTAGTTTCAGTTGCTCACATTTAATTAAACGTTTGAAGAAACTTTAATACCAACAGTTGCGCTCAATCAATCCACCCACACTCGTTCAGGCTCACTATGGTCATTTGGGAACAGATTTTTTCCCATTTTAGCCATGAGTCATTGTTTCTATTCATGGATATTTATATTTTTATAGAGTTTTTTATTTTTATTATGTTGTTGGCAGATTTGACATTTACGTACATCAAATCTGTCAAGTTGTACTGACTTAACTACAATAACACCAGCTGTTAAGAAATTGTATACTATACGTTTGCTTAGACACAGTTAAATATTAAATTAGATTTGTTACCGCAGATTTCATTCCATCATATTATTTTAAATACTGCATATTCTGCTTACAGTGTATCCTAGGCTTTTTTTAGGCTTCCTAAATGGGTTGAAAATCATACGTGAAATTGCAGCTTCCAATCTGCATTTGAAAACATGTTTAACTAATCCATCCAGATAATCCAGATACCTGAAAGCCTGCGTGTGGCTTAACTCACTTTGTTTCTTTCTATCTCAGACAGCTTATATGCCAAAACCCAGAATTGGTGCAGTGGATCGCTTCGGCTGGCAGCTGCAAAACGTAATGCAATGGCTGCGATGTAATCCTCAGTGGATTTTGATGGACGTAGTTGCCCACAAGGATTACATTGCAGCCATCGCAGCTCGTTTTACGGCTGGTGGGATCTACTGGACCACTTCCAAAACTGTTTGTACATAGTTACTCAGAATTGTAAAAAATAGGGCCCAGCTTTAAAAAAACTGGATACCTCTTTAGTTTGCAGATACACCTAGATAGGAATTGGTTTTATCTTGAGAGTGAAGGTTACCTTCCTCTAAAAGTGGAACCTTTACGGTGGGGAATGAGAGGTCAGAAGAATGGTTACCTAATATATTGGACCTTTAGGGCAACTGACAACAAAAATGGATTTTGCATTGTCCTTGTTCAAATGTAAAAACAAACTAGTACATTACGCTTAGGGACAAAAACAGTAAATCATAACTGTGACACAACTCAACTTCCAAAGTCATGAATCAACAATAGTTCATTCTTATACACTTTATGCACAATTATTAGGCAAGGGAGTATTTTGACCATATCATAATTTTTATGCATATTTTCCAACTCCAAGCTGTATATAACCTGAATGTGTATTGGATATTAGCATGTCAGGTGATGTGTATTTGTGTAAGGAGGGAGGATGTGGCCTAATGAGATCAACACCCTATATCAACCTGTGCATAATTATTAGGCAGCTTCTTTTCCTCAGGCAAAATGGGCCAAAAAAAAGATCTAACTGACCCTGAAAAGTCAAAAAATTTCAAAAGTCTTTCATTGGGATGCAGCACTCTTGAAACTGCTAAATTACCGTGGGGTGATCACAGAACCATCAAACGTTTAGTTGCAAATAGTCAACAGGGTCACAAGAAACGTGTGGAGAAAAAAAGATGCAAATTAGCTGCCAATGATTCGAGAAGAATCAAAACGTGAAACTCCCAGGAACCCATTTATCCTCCAGTGCTGTCAGCTTCCAGAACTCCAGCCTACCTGGAGAGCCCGGACGTACAATGTGTTCAGTGCTCAGAGGCAAAGAAGGCTGAAACCCGACCACCTCTGAACAGGACACATAAGTTGAAACGTCAAGACTGGGCCAAGAAATATCTCAAGACAGATTTTTCAAAGGTTTTATGGACTGATGAGATGAGAGTGACTCTTGACGAACCAGATGGATCAGTAACTGTCACAGAGCTCCACTTCGACTCAGACGGCAGCAGGGTGGAGGTGGGGTACTGGTATGGGCTGGTATTATTAAAGATGCTCCATCGCATGCATCGAAGCGCTCCACTGCGTGGCTAATAAACATCATTGAAATGTTTATTTGTACATTTAGAGTTGTTTGCTTATTATTCCCACGCTAACAGGTGAAACTAAACAAGTGAGGTGGCAAAAAAGTCGTTTGTCATTTAGCTGCATAATAATTCTGCACACAAATAGTTGCCCAATAGTTGTGCATACATAGATGTTCTCCTAAGAAAGCCAAAACTCAAAATTCAGGTTTGAGGTTTATTAGTGTGAATGCTGTTAAGCATTCACACTCTTGTTATCCAGTTCTTTATTATTATTTTCTTTATTCCGTACGTTTTTTGGCCCTTTTCAACTCCTTCATACTTTTAGCTACAGAA
>JAVQJF010039032.1:0-15621 GCA_036023855.1 Gadopsis marmoratus | reverse complement strand
TAAGATGCTTCCACACTAAGATGCTTCCACACTAAGATGCTTCCACACTAAGATGCTTCCACAATAAGATGCTTCCACAATAAGATGCTTCCACACTAAGATGCTTCCACACTAAGATGCTTCCACAATAAGATGCTTCCACACTAAGATGCTTCCACAATAAGATGCTTCCACAATAAGATGCTTCCACACTAAGATGCTTCTACACTACATCCCCGCGTCCTTGTTTTGTTTCAGCTGCTGCTGTGCATGCTGGCCTTCGTGGTTCCCTCCCTTCAGGCTGCTCTCATCTCCCTCTTTCCCAACCTGAGTCTGGAGATTCGGTACATCTTCTTCCTGGTCGTCTACATCATCCCCCGTTTCATGAGCCCTGTGATTTATGGCTTTCGGGACGAGCAGTTCAGGAAGTACTGGACCCAGAACATGGCTTGTCAGAACCACGGTATCATCAGGGTCAGACCGGTGTTACTGAAAGTGAACCTGTAGGTTAAATAACCACGTCACGGACTGTGGGTCTACCTGAGCTCCTGGTCTTGTGTAGCTCTGTTTCACGGCCCTCAGTACAGAGAACATGTGACGGATGGAGGCCAGTGTATGAAAATGTTTTTCAGAATTAAACTCAAGTCAGCTTTTTGACAAACCTTCAACTACGACCTTACGGCTTCGTGTGAGGGCCGTTACATACTCCACACGACACACACGTTGGGGTGCACGGTTAACCGCCGTGCAGCCGTGGTGTCGCTCTTCAAGCTGGAACTGCTGTTATGAACTTTCTGCAACGTCAAACTGAGACGACTGGCTATTTTCTCAGATTTTAGAAATCTCCTTTCAGATCCACAGAAGAGATGATGTAACTGTTTGTAACAGGCCAAGTAGCAATAACCATCACAAATAAACTGAACTTCGTGTGGATAATCATCGGCACAGTATTGTGATCCAATATGAATCCTAAAAAACATCACAGGTGGTGCGGTTTGATTCCAGAGTCCTGATTAATACCAGTATAATAAACCTACTCAGTATTTTGATGTTCCTCAGAATTTGGGAGCAGAAAGGCTCAGCCCACCTACATCAAGTGAGGAGAACTGCTGTTTGATTATTTAATGCTTCCTGGTTTCCAGAGAAAGGGGTCACCAGAGGGCTTTTGCAGCTATGTAGGACGAGTGAGTACCAGAAAATAACTTTTCTTTATCAAGGACATTTCAAGGACATTCCTGACCTTGAAAGCATAACGGTTCAGATTAAGCATTTTCCAAACTTTGTGCAAACCCTGACACTACAGACGATCCCAAATCCCCCTCGGCCCAGCAGGTGGCTAAACCACAAGCAAATGTCGGGTTCAGGTTCAGGGAAAAGGCCCGTCGGTGTCTGTGTGGAGGCGGCAGCCAACGACGGCTGCAGCAGGCCAGAATACAACAAAACCATTCGAAGGCACAGAACATTAAGTGACATAATCCGGTCCTATAAACCTTTGGCTAACTTCCTGACTTTGCTTGATTTGAGCATTTACAGTCTGCCAGGGGCAGGATATCCGTCACATCAGACCGACATTTCACCCATTGATGAATCCTCATTTGAGTCTCAAATGATCACGACTTTGGGATTTATGATAATGAACGAACTTATAATTCACCTTTTTAATGTTCGTGACAACACTGCTGCCAGCTGAACGGCTGCTTGTACTGGGCCGTAGCAGATTAGAAGTTTGATTTTACCAATCAAACCTAAATGTACTCGACATAAGACATTTAAATTTCAGTGTTTGAACTTTCTCACAGGAGCGAAAAGGAAATGACAACCTACCGTCCTCCGTCCCTGCAGAAAGCGCCCCACCTCCCAGACATAATAACCTCACCACGCTGTATTATTAGCACAGAAATCTACATAACAGCGTCTCTTCCTGTTGCTCTCACCACTCAGACTGTGGGTCAGTGTGTCGAACTGTGTGCTGCACAAGTAGGTTGGATGTTTATTTCTTTGACTTTCTTGTCTTAAACAGTTAGACGGCGCAACAGTACGAGAAGAATGACAGTTAACATCTCACCGTGTTTAAAACAGAAGCGAGGCATTGTCCTTTTGAAATATTATTTTCTCTGCGTGAAGAGAAATAAGAGTGAAGCGACTCTTCCTGACAGACACTAATGTGGCCTGGAAATTAAAAATACAACAGAATGTTTAAAGTTTGGTCAGTTCATCTAAATCTAGTTAAGATCTGCAGCCTTTATGTTATTTTATTTGCTTAGTCTCGACTGTGCATCTCATTACAGAATATAACGATGAAAGAAAACAACTCTTTAAATTATTTTTAATAACATTCATGTTTGAAAATTACATTTTATTTTTGTTCTCAATAAAATCAGAGAAACCTTGGTGGGATATTTTAATATATACTAATCATAGGGTTATTGCTTTTGTATTTTTTTTAATAAATCACAACTTTTAGTGTTAATTTAATCATAAGTATTCTTATAAATTACATCCTGCTTTATTCTGACTTTGCTTGCCTGCGTTCCTTAAAATCATAGTAGCTTCTTGTGTTTCCTCCTGATTAGATGAAATGTTTAGATTGTGAAATCCAGTCTTTGCAGAACCTTTTATGTGAACCGTCCCATTTCAAGAAGAAATGTATGTGTTTCATGTTACTCTTTTAATCTAAGTGACACTTTTGGATTCGTTCGTAGAGTAAACGGAGGTTGACTCGTCCATAACTGAGACGAGGAGCTGAGTGACTGGACCGAGCTTTGGCCTCCCAGCAGCACCGAGCTGGACGAGGTGCGATATGAACGCAACCAGACCTCTGGACAGCTTGAGTGACGCCTACTCAAAGAACTTCATCGCCTTCGCTCTCGGCTTAATCATCAACTGCGTCAACGGGGCTTTTGTCTACACCTACTTCAAGAGCCAGGCCTTCCAGAGAGACCCCAGGTGGTAGACGGGCCGGGTGTGGTCTCCTTGGCGACTTTTCTTTCAGACAGAAATGTGATGAGCTGTTTCCAGTAACACTGACTGAGATTTGATATTCAGATCTGCTGAGCTTTGATTGATACATGCTGCCACATCATGTTGCGATTGTGACTGATCCAGTGATTTTAAATAGGATTTCAACATGATTAAACCTCTTGAGTCTTTCTCTCCTCTATCCGAAGAGCTAGAGCTGCAACCATTAGTCTAATTATTATTTTCAGTTCATTAGTCTAATTATTATTTTGAATCGACTGATGGTTTCTGTCATTTTTCAAGCAAAGGTGTCAAAGGATTTGCTGCTTTTCTTTGTCACGTTCGACAGTAAATGAAGCGCCGCTGGGTTTTGGACTGTTGGTCGGACAAAAGAAGCAATTTGAAGGCTGCGTGACTTTGGAAAACTGGTTTTATTGACTAAACGATGAATCGATAGTGAAACTCGTTAGTTGCAGCATCACTATATAAAGCCGCTTTATTTTTCTCTCCTTCCTCCAACCATTCGCTCCTCTCCTGCAGGTACGTGCTGTACATCCATCTGGTGATCAACGACATGATGATGCTGACCGTTTCCGTGGCGCTGCAGATCATGACCTACACCGTCGCCCTCAGCTTCGCTCCCTGCTGCCTCATGCTGCTCCTCTCAAGCACCACCAACAAGTAGGGTTTGTGCGTTGGCCCTGGCATTTCCACTTCCTACGGGATATGTTCCAAGTATGCGTCTCCCTCACACCTGAGTTTCCACTTGACATTGCAGGCTTGTAAAATAGAAGGTTTCGAGGAGGACATGCGTAGGCTGTATGCCAGCCAGACAACTCGCATACGGAATATGAACAAAGCGGATATTTGGCAGGTACATCAACCCACGGCAACAACAAGCGCCACGCTATTTTGTTAAAAATGAATCAAGGTTTGACATTAACCACGGTCCTGTGGTCCGTGGCCACCAAATACATTGAGGGGGGGGTCAAAAATGATAGACTAGTTACACGTAATATGTTTTCAAAGAACTTGAGCTCCATTTTCATTTTGTTAATGTCTTTGCATGTATTTAGGTGTCAGTTAAGACGCGTTAAATGGGCATTCTGGACTGTTTTTACATAACTTTACATTTGGCCACCAAATTTAGTTAAAACTCACAAAAGCACACGGCTGGGATGGGAGAGTGACTACAAATAAATTGGGGGGAAATTGGGAGATTAAACAGGACTTATTTAGATTAGCAGCATGTCAAACAACAACGAATGCGCTCTGCAAACACAGCAGCTGGGTGACAGAACAACGACAGACCCTGACATGTTACAGGAAACTTACAGCAGTCTGGTGTAGTGCAGCAGTGGTCCTCTGGGTGGCAGTATGGAGAGAAAATCCCTTTGCAACAGTCTTCGCGGTTTTCAACCCTCTACAACAGGACAACAAAGGCCCGTTAATGCCACCGGAAATCACCACCGGAAATCACCACCGGCCGCCCACAAACTGCGTCGCCGACCCAAACAACAGTTTAAAAATCCCGCCTTCTCCGCAGCAAAGACCGTCACGGCCCGATCCGTACCGGAAATCCGGTTTGTTAGCAGCAACTTCCTGTCCCCGCCTTTTCCTTCTTCTTCTTCTTAAACGCAGACATTAAATGCGCCAATTGAAGTCACACTTTATGTTGATAAGTGGAACGTACCTTTAGAAATACAAAAATAAATATATCTATATATTATATAAATGTCTGCTTTTACTAGCTCTGAAATAGATTGCAGTTTTTCCTTATTAAATAAATGCACGCTCTTCTTATTTTAATAAAGAATGTCTAACGTATGGTGTCTAATGAAATACAAAATCACATTTTGCCCTATTAAATAAATTATTTATTTCTTGTTTTGATAAAGTCTAAAATATGGAGCTAATGTCGTCATTCATTAACAAAAAAAGCTGGTAAAACGCGTGCAATGCTTGAATAAATCATTGGGTTTTGGACTCTTGGTCTGATAAATTAAACCATTTTAAATGGTTACATCTGGGTTCAGACATTTGTAGCCTGCATTTCCTCACCATCTTCTGATATTTTATAGACCATAAGATTAATTGGGGGGGGCGTAATGTTGCCTATTGAGAGTCAAATTTGAATTTAATCAAATTATATTAAACAGAGTGACACACATTGTTGCTTTTGGGTGCGATGGCCTCTTTGCATGGATGTAAGGCCTTAGTTGACATAGGAAATCATATATTGTCTGTTTAAAACTCGAAAAACCTTTAATAGTGAGTTAGTCGTAAACTTGTTCAGCTGGAGTCATTGCACTGAGCTGACTGAACATAGGTTAAGGTGTGGTCTGTAATTAAATATGCAGACAGCTAAATGCACGGTTTAAGTGCCCCTGATCTAACCAACACCCCGGAAGAAACAAAGTCCTGATAGCAGGACATTTTCAACTTCATGTTGTGTTGGGTCGTTAGGTAAAAGGTCAGGTGCATATATGTCTGATCCAAAATGTCCTGTGACTCTGTGAATATTGAAAACTACTTATGCACCTTAGAGGGCCACACTCCTTTAGAATTTGTACAGAAAATCTGGTTTTAAATTATCTGAACAAATCAAATTGTGTGTTTGTATTTGTCTTCATCAAGGAACAGCCCTCTGAACCTGGCTGGCATGGCAATCGAGCGTTACATTGCTGTTTGTCGACCTCTTCGTCACGTCCAGATCTGCACCGTGCAGCGAGCCTACGCCCTCATTGCACTGATCTGGGGCGTCTCCTTCCTCCCCGCCCTCTCAGATGTCATCATCAGCCTCGCCACTCAGCCCCTCTCTTTCTTCTCAGGGAAGGTCATCTGTTACACTTCCTACGTGTACGACACGCCGTACCACAAGACACAAAGTGCAGTTGTCCAGGTGAAATATTAATTGTTATCAGATATCAGCTGTATCTGTTTACTGCGTATTGCGTGGAGACGTTTGTTTTTCTTTTCTTCCTGGCTTAGTTTTAGTGTCTTTACCTTCACGTGTCCCCCTCAGATCCTTCTGTTTTCCGTCGTCTTCCTGACAGTGATCATCACCTACCTTAAGGTCCTCTGCGCTGCCCGGGCAGCTTCTGGCTCTAACAAGGCCTCGGCCAGAAACGCCCGCAACACCATCCTGCTGCACGGAGTCCAGCTCCTCCTCTGCATGCTTACATTCATCGCTCCCTTCCTCAACCTCGTGTTGATCACCAGTTGGCCCCAAGAACGCACCAAGATCCTCTTCATCAGCTTCCTGCTTACCAACGTGCTCCCACGCCTGCTCAGTCCGCTCATCTACGGCGTCAGAGACAAGAAGTTCAGCAGCCACCTCAGGCTGCACTTCTGCTGCAGTTGCTGCAACTCCGGAGAAAAGAGGGTGAACGTGATGGTCGCACCCCGCGGAAGCTTCAAACAGGTGTTACCCTGAGTGGCTTTAAAAGACTATATTTTGCAGGATTGTTTTATTGGGCTATAACCTTCAAAACAGACCACCTGCTCTGATGCCTTCAGGCCCAAACATTACCTGTAAAGGGTTACAGCTACATTTGGGTCTCAAAGAATGTATAACAGTTGCAATCCGCAATAGTAATTGTACATTTTAATGAACTGCAGTAGTACAATGTAAACCAGCTTTTGCAAAATGCTCCAAAATACAGTGCCAGTGTCCCTGACAGGGGCAGCTCGGGTGCATGAACAAAGAAAAGAAACATTACAAATTAATTAGCCTTATTGAAAAACTGAACGTGTTCGTTACTTTACCTTCATATAAACGGCCTCAAAACATAATATTGTTCGAGCTCTGAATTGTCATTTGATCCATGAAAATAAAACATTGCAGCTGAGATGAAACTTTGTGAAACCTGTTCAACATAACACAGTGTTGACTTGTGTCTCTGCCGTGACAAGTAAATAGCTTAGGAAAGAATGAAAGGAGAAGGGGAAGAGGAAGGAAAGGGGGAAAGGACTACATGTCACAACTTTGAGATGCAAAAGCAGATTTTGGCCACCGGATGGACCCATCTGCACAGACATGCAGTAGTCGTCCCAAGATGAAAGATTAATAAATTAACGTTTTCAAGGAATAATTACATTTGATACAATGATTTACAATAACAGTTCATAATGCATCTAGAGATATGAGATCTTTTCGCTCAGAAAAACTGTGTCTTCTCTTAACTCTTTGCTCACGTAAACCCAGTTCTGTGGTTTGCTGTCGGTACAAATAAAAACAAACTGACCAAAAACATTAATTTATTGTAAGAAAGGCCTTTGCAGCTTGTTTCCTTCCTGCACCGTCGGCGTTCTGAGGAAAAGTGAAAAGTCAGCTGCACAAGTTGGGAAGCCTGCTGGCAATGCAGCATGTCTCTGTGGGTGTTAGAGGTATATCACAGTCATTTAAAGAAGACATCATGAGTTCATTAGATGACACCGGAGATTTAACGTCATTCAGCACCACACATACATGCTGCTCTTAAAATCTCAGTTGTGAGATTGCAGGAATATTAAAGTGACGCCAAAGGAAATGATTCCTCTAAGATCCACGAGGCCATTTAAACGCTGTTATTGACAGCAGCACACTGACTGTGTGGCTCTCTCTCTCTCTCTCTCTCTCTATCTATCTATCTATATATATATATATATATATATATATATATATAAAATAAAGAGTTTAAAAACATCATCTAAATGCACCACAGAGTGACGCAAACACCCCACGTGGAAGCAGCGCTGTGCAGGTTGAAGGTCTCGCACGTTCGGTGATGCGACGCTGCTCCGGAATGTGACGGAAACAGCCGAAGCCCGCCTCTGAGAGGAGGCAGAGGAGCAGCGGCTCAGATGGACGCAGCCTGCGGACTCTGCGCCTCCTCCCAACACTCTGACTGTTGCAGGCAGGACGGAAGCTCCGGCCGGTAACGTCCGTGGCAGAAGACGCCCCGTGTTCGGCAGCTTAGTCCTCTTTCGGATCCTGGAAGTGTGAAAGTGACGTCATGGGGTGAAGCTGATGGATGCTGATCCGGCGGTGACACAGTGTCGCGACCAAACTCACAGGTAAGTCTCCAATAAAGGATACAACACGCTTCCTAATGTGACACCGAGTGTGACTGAACTGGGGATCACTCAGCTCTCTGAAGTTTCTCTCTGCTGCTTTCAGCCCCGAGTCTTTGCTCCAACGTGTTTCAGGGACTTTCTTTCTTTCTTTTGTTTGGTTTTTTTTTAGCACCGCTGTGATTTCAGAGCAGAATTATAGATCAACTTTATGTCTGTGTGTGCAGCAATAATAACCAAAGTGTGTGGGGAATAATTAATGAAAAAGAATAACACAATATCTCAGTTGTCATAAAGCTCATAATTCACATTTCTGGCCACACTGAGCCCTTTAACACAAGTGACACTGTGGAGCAGGTGCATCTTCAGTTTTACCGAAACAGATCATGTTGTGGAGTCAAACTAACTGCTATTATAAGAAAAAGCAAATATTGTCGGTGTGTACACTTTAAGGAGCCGACAGTCACTTGAGTTAAATCAGCGCAGAGGTAAGACTCATCGATCAGGCAAGATTTAGGATAAAAATACAAGAATCAGAATCGGCTTTATTGCCAAGTAGGTTTTCTCATGCGAGAAATTTGCTTTGGTGTGTTGGTGCACAAATAAGCATAGTGAAAAACAGAAAATATCTCAAGTGAAAGCAAATAAAAAGCAAGTGCTGTGTAAGAAATCAAAAAAACAAGGCAAGAATACAAGTAGAAAATAGAAAAAATGTGCAAGCAGCTGTTTGCTATCAAGGATCAACTTGAAAGGTGAAGAAGATTCATCGATGTTGTTGACAAGTTGTTTCTGCTGAAAACAACAAAAAGTGTCCAAGGAAATAGTAACTGTAATGATTTCTCTCAAGTACAAAAGCCATTAGCAGCTAAATGCACATAAAGTATGAAAAGTACACGTCCGCATTAGGCAGAAGACTGTGAGTGTGATATCATTGGTGCATTACTGTGAAGGCTCTGCTGCGTAGTTCACAACATTTTAAAATGGGAGGTTTTATATACGTCAGACATTGATCCTCAAAGTAACTAGTAAGAATGGATCCCAGATAAACACAGAGAAGTAAAAAGTACAATGTTTCCCTCTAAGGTGTAGCGCAGTGGAGACTAAAGTAGCAGACGATGGAAGTACTCAAGTAAAGTACAAGTACTACTCTGCACCACCGGCGTTTATGAATGCTAACATGCTTCCCACCTCCGTGCAGACAGAGTAACTTTATGCACTTCATGTGTCCATAAATCACTGAGCTGAAGAGAGAAAAAACCCGATTAAGTACCAGCAGGAAGACAGTGAAAGGTTCCGAGACAGATGAAGTCAGACTGCTCTGGTTAAAACACCATTACGTCCACATTAGGATAACACCTGTCTGTGATTCCATTTCCTACACTCTGCAATCAGAGAGTACGAAACATCATTACATTACATTACAGCTACACTTTACCTGCAGCAGGGCACTTACTGCTGCCGTGGGCCCAAACCCTCAGTCCCGGCAGAGCGGGCGCTGGATATTTACACCAGGAGGCACAGGTGGGACCAAGTCACTGTTTGGCAAGTCACAAGTAAGTCTCAAGTCCCCTATCAAGGCACGTCAGTCTGCAGTCAAGCTCCAAGTCAAGACTGACAAGTCCAGAGTCAAGTCCCAGGTCAAGACTGACAAGTCCCGAGTCAAGTCCCAGGTCAAGACTGACAAGTCCAGAGTCAAGTCCCAGGTCAAGACTAACAAGTCCAGAGTCAAGTCCCAAGTCAAGACAGGCAAGTCCAGAGTCAAGTCCCAGGTCAAGACTAACAAGTCCCAGGTCAAGACTAACAAGTCCAGAGTCAAGTCCCAAGTCAAGACAGGCAAGTCCCGAGTCAAGTACCAGGTCAAGACTAACAAGTCACGAGTCAAGTCCCAAGTCAAGACAGGCAAGTCCCGAGTCAAGTCCCAGGTAAAGACTAACAAGTCCAGAGTCAAGTCCCAAGTCAAGACAGGCAAGTCCCGGGTCAAGTCCCAGGTCAAGACTAACAAGTCCAGAGTCAAGTCCCAGGTCAAGACTAACAAGTCCAGAGTCAAGTCCCAAGTCAAGACTGACAAGTCCAGAGTCAAGTCCCAGGTCAAGACTAACAAGTCCAGAGTCAAGTCCCAAGTCAAGACAGGCAAGTCCCGAGTCAAGTCCCAGGTCAAGACTAACAAGTCCCGAGTCAAGTCCCAAGTCAAGACTGACAAGTCCAGAGTCAAGTCCCAGGTCAAGACTAACAAGTCCAGAGTCAAGTCCCAAGTCAAGACTAACAAGTCAAGAGTCAAGTCCCGAGTCCTAAACTTTGAGTTCCAAGTCCTAAACAAGTCTTTATGTGCTCTTCACCAAATGTTTAAACCTTTAACAACATAGTAATAATGTTAACTTTAAACAAATCATAAATGCTTTTTAAAACAAGTGTGAGTGAACGTCACAGCATCAAGCACTTTTAAGCACAGCAGAATGAAAGCTTGTGTGTTTCTGTCTTGTTGTGTTGAACATCCTTTTTAATCTTTGGGGAAGGTATCAATTATTTTCAAGTCAAGGTGAAGTCACGAGTCACTGGTGTTCAAGTCCAAGTCGAGCTGCAAGTCTTCTTTGATTTTGTCAAGTCAAGTCTAAAATCGTCAAACTTGTGACTGGAGTCCACACCTCTGCCGGGAGGCATCACTCTGATCAGAAATAGAAAACTAATATGAAAATGATGATCCAGATATGACCTTAATTCCCTGACACTTCACTTGTTGCTAAGCAATATTAAACCAACATTTGCCAACTGACTGTTTCCTGGCAGTAATATTAACCTTGTACTGTAAAGAAATATATATTTTAGGCCACAGTGGGGGCATTTTAGGCCTTTGGGCATAATATTAATACATAATAATCTTTCCACAGTTTTAGAGTTTCATGTGAACTTTGTTATTTATTCATCCGTTGAGTGATTTCATAGTGTAATTTTATTGTGAAAGTGTGCACACTGCGTGGGTGTTTGTACGGAGAGTGCAGTAGCTGAGCATACGTGGGAGTTCGTTTGTGTTTTGGCTGCATCTATGTGTGCGTTTTGTTTTTCTTTTTTTACTGGATCACATGGAGACAAATTGCTTGCACCCATTGTTAATATTGATAGGAAGTAAAGTCTGTCAGTGTTTCTGAGCAGGACTCCCGGTTTAATCTAGTTAAAATCTGTATTGTGGTTTGTTACATGTGCACACAGAACGCATTCAAACGTGGAGATTTATATTCAGCCTGCAAAGATCTAAACTGCAGCACAGGCCTTTTGGCTCTCAGCCAGTGCACGTTGTTTTGAGGCTAACATTAAAATGTCTGGTACATCAAATTAGTGTCCGGCCGTCTGGACATTTAGCAGAGTAGGTGAAGGTCTTCATGGGGGTTTGCTGACTCAGGCAACAACATAACGGACAACAGAGACAGACAACGTCCAAGTCACATCCAAAAACTATGTTCCAAACAAAGCTGCACGTTCGATGTCAAAAAGTCCAAACCTGCGGTACAAAGATGAGGCCGGTGTCATTCTATATTTTTGTTATTGTCAGCAAATCCCACAAAAAGCCCAAAACTAGCAAAAATGTCAGTCCGTCCCCTCAACACTCACAAATACAGTATATAGTTTCAAATTTAACCAAAAAAAGTAAATTCAGTAATTTTTTCAGACAGCTGTAGTTTTTAACAATTATTATTTAGAAATAGAATAGTGCATTTGTATGAGGACTATTTTCAGCGGCGGATTAATCCACATTCAGTGCTGCAGTGAGTTTTCGGTGTTTGTGTTTTTAATAGTTACCTTTTGGAGCAGCAACAACTGCTCTGTGCAACCGTGTGATCTGACACAGAGTTTGAATGAGCCACGGCCACAGCAGGGAAAAGATTATTTTTCATTCCAGTGTTCCTCCAGCTCATTACTCGCGCCTCCACTAGAGGATTGTGGTCACCGCACAGAGGATAAGGTCGCCGTCGTGTAACCGAATCTGCATGAGAAAGATTACATTCTGCGTCCATAAATAAAAGACTTTGTTTCCTTGTTCACTGAACCCCCTCTAGAGCATCAGAGGACTGAAGACACAGATTCTTTTGAGGAGAAACAGCATTTCTATTTGCCTTAGTCGGCCCTAGCTGTCACTGAGTAGGGGGCGAGATCTCCACATGGGTTTCTGAGACAAATGACGTGGGTGTCTTCCGAAGTTACACCCTTTATAAATATGAAATTCCCTCCTTGTGTTTCCTTGCAGAGACACAGTGGAGGGACAGTAACAGAAAGTCTGACCCTCCTACTAAAACACTGACAGATTCACTTCCACTGGAAAGAGATCTTTTTAATGTCCAGAAGGAATAATTACAGCAGCAAACATGTCCCAGTGTTCATGTGGGCGCCTGATTATTGTTAGACCTACACAGACAAAGAAACGCCTGAACATAGTTATTATTAGCTATATTTTCTGCCTATTCTGAGCTTATTCTTTCAGCCGGTATTAAGTGAAACTGAAAGTATTAACTGAAAAAACGCCCAGGACAACATCCACTAAATGTCTGTAACTCACGGAGGAAAATGTGTGTTTGCACCGAACTTCACATGGAGCGCAAAAAAATGCCTGAATTCAACTTTTCACATTAAAACAAAACAAGACTTCCCCGGTTGACTGTGGCGTTACCATGGTGACGTCACACTGCAGCAGAAAGGAAGGGCAGGTCCCCCTGAATCGGACAGTGTGACAGTGGAGCTCTAACAGTAAATATCAGTGTTATATATCATCGGAGAATAGACAACATAAACGGCTCCAGAGTTATTTATTGTTTTGTAGAACGTGTCCAGCTGGACCAGGTCCAGGTTCTTAAGTGTTATGAGAGACTTGAAGAATCGCAAACCTATCCTTTAAAACAGGGGTGTCAAACTAACGGCCGGTGGGCCGGAACCAGCCCTCCAGAGGGTCCGATCCGGCTCGCGGGATGACTTTGCAAAGTGTGACTGTGCCAGAGACGTCCTTCATTGCAATTTTTCAATAAAATGCAACGCCATTCATGCTGGGCGTCCTAATGAGAGCAGCAGGCAGTAAATGTAAATGTAAATGTGGAAGAACTCAGACATCTTGTTGAAATTGCACTTATTTTTCTTAAGACATTCTCAGGCTGTTCGTCATCTAAGTGGTCGGTTAATTCATTATGAGCCTTTTCAGGATGTACTTGGAGCTGTCATTACTTATAGGTTCTTATGTAATGGTTTTACTGGTCCGGCCCAGTTGAGATCAAATGTATGTGGCCCATATGAGTTTGACTGCTGCTTTAAGACATCGATCATCAGCCACAAGGTCCTCGGTTTGAATCCAGCGGGAGACCTTGGTTGCATCTCTCTCTCTTGTTTCCTGGCAAATAAAATGCCCTAAAAATATCATTTTCAAAATAAAAAAGGAAGTTTGGGTGATGGGGACACACATAAGAATCAACAAAGTGCCTGTGTTCGTGGGTAAACCCAGCGAGCCCCACCCCCTAAAAAAAGAAAGGAAAAACAACAGAGGAATGGAGCCATGAGATCCGGCTCCTTCCAAACAGCATTCATTTGCATCACTATCCACCAAGCAGTTCTGATGACTCAAACCTGGACCGTAATCCCCAAATGATGACCCGTAAAGGTCTTTCTCGCTCCATGCACCGATCCTTCCCGAAACTTCAATGTCCAAAAATGAATGATCATTCTTTCGGCTCTACGTCCCTGCTGATCTCTACGGCGCCTCCACAGGTAGCCATGGTGAAGGAGAGTCTGCCCAGCTGGGTCCACCGGGACTCCGACGAGGGTCTCGTCCACGTGAACGTCGGAGGCCTGAAGAGGAGCCTCTGTTCCAGCACGCTGAAGAAATTCCCGGACACCAGACTGGGAAAACTGCTGGCGTGTGACTCAGAGGAGGACATACTGCAGGTGGGTCAGCTGGTTGTCCTTGTTGCATCTCCCTCACAAATCGGCTCGTTCACTTTCACTTCCTTTTATCTTCTATCATAATTTCCACCTTTCCTTTGTCCTTCGCTCCCCTCGCCGCTTCCTCCGTCCTGTAGGTGTGTGATGACTATGACGTGCAGCAGAAGGAGTTTTATTTTGACAGGAATCCCGGCCTGTTCCCTTATGTCCTCCACTTTTACCAGACCGGCAAGCTTCACATCATGGAGGAGCTGTGCGTCTTCTCCTTCAGGTCTGTCTCTCTAATGTGTTGACACCATCTTTCTGCCGCGCAGACAAACTTTAATGCCACTTACGCTGCTTATGCTGCTTTCGTACAAGCACTGTTATCCATAGATGCCCAGTCAGATTTACACGTTTGCACATTGTTAGTCTGTTGTTTCAGAATAAAAGCAGTCGCATTGTCAGTAAAGGAAGTGATGCTTTTCTGGAAGTGAAGTGTCCTGATGATGGGGGTCATCACAGAGAGCCTTTTGTGAGCTACATGAGCTGCATTATCATTGATGGATTTTAATTATTTAAACAATGTAAGTTTGTTTGGCTGCACTGCAAACAGATAAACCTGTTGCTCTTCTGTCCATAGTATGTAACCACACCTGCTGTTGCCACGGTAACTGCGGGTATCGCCAAATCAGCTGGGACTGAGACTTTAAGGATTCCAACTTTAACAATGTATCTGCAACACGGATCAGCGTGAAACTCGTAACAGAGACCGAGAGCCAAAAAGCCAGAAGCAGATACCGTATTTCCTCAGATAGCAGCCGGGGCCTTTATCTGAGGCAGGCTTGTATTAGATGCAGGCCTTTGTTTCTAATTCCCTCTGTTATAGTATAATTATATAGTATAATTGGTCATATTTTTTAGTACGAAGCCTCATTTTGTTCCGCTCCCGTTTGCCCTGTTAAAGTTACTGCATCACTTCATGCATCAGTCTCAAATTAAAAGCGTCCTAGCGTTTCAGTGGTTTCTTAACAAGGCTTTTATTTTGTAATATTTGCAGGAAATGTGTTGTGGAAAACGAATTGACTTGCAAAGTTTGTTCGCGTCGACCACACCCGTTACTGGAGACCAGGATTTTATTTTATTTAAGGAAATACGGTAAATGAACCCAGCAACCTTACAGATGTCATGTGTACAAGCAGCTTAAAGTGCTCAAAAAGAGGGAATAAACCATTTCCTTCCATTTTCCGGTGCATTGTCTCTCTGGTAATATTGCCGGGGTTGTGGGCGGAGCTTGTTGGTTGCTGTCATTGTTGTAATTTAAATGGTTTGAATGTTATTTGACGCGTGTTCCCCACACAGTCAGGAGATCGAGTACTGGGGAATCAATGAGTTCTTCCTGGACAGTTGCTGCAGTTACCGTTACCACGACCGCAAGCTGGAAAGCAGCCAGCATCGCAGCTGGGACGACGAGAGCGACGTCAGCAGCATAGACACGTCTGTGGACGAGATAGCTGACTTAAAGAGGTAAGAAGACTGTGAAGACCTTTGAAATCTGAAAGTAAAGGATTGTCTGTAGCTCTTTGCATCACAGCTCGGTAATAACATGGTTAGATAATAAGGAGTAATTAAGTAATGACCATGTAATAACCCTTTATCAGCGCCGCAAAATGCTAAACTGCCTGTTCCTGTCTAATTTCACGTAATTTATTTCATATTACCATGAAATTAAATACA
>JAVQJF010039030.1:0-10641 GCA_036023855.1 Gadopsis marmoratus | reverse complement strand
ATTCTACAGTTTCATGTGCAGTGAGTTAAATGTTTGGCACATATCTCTGCAGCTTCGGTCGTGCCCTTTGTTCTTACCCTGTTACCCTCTTACCCTGCTGGCAGTAATACTACTCGCACTGTAATCAAATATCTGTCGCTCGCAAGATACAAGTCACCACGCACAGATTCAAGCTGGCGGCTGCGAGCGAGAAATAAAACTGGGGTAGACAGGGAGTCACATTAGGAAGCCTATCCTATGCTCTAATCCAGGCTAGCTAGTTAACCACTTACCTCAAACGATGTTGTGTCCTCAAAATGCCGCCTTAAATGTTGTTCCAGCATGTATGTGTGTAAATATGCGCTTACAATGGGGGGGGCGTATTTATTATTTATTAAGAATAAATTAACCAAGACACTCTGATTGGCTGTAACTAATAACAGTATCAGATATAGAAATGTGACCGTAACACTCGAGTATGTCACAACAAAGATGGGGGGTGAGGACTGATCCATATGCACCATGCAGAAGGGGAGCCCATCCACGTCTTTTACAACTTTACATATTTGCTGTGTAAATGGTTCAGAGACAAACGGGCTCACTGGTTAGTGCTGTTTCTCTGCAAGGTGTCCGCGGGGTCTTAAAAAGTACTAAATCAGTTTAGCAAAACTTAAGACCGTTGAAAAGTATTAATACGTCTCAATCAGCATTTTACTAGGTATTATTTTTAGGAACATAGATTCAGACAGACTGGCCTGTATGACTAAATATAATTTATGGCCAGTGTTGTATTTCTTAATCCAAAATGTTTGTTAATGAAAATGTTTTGTTAATGTGCGAGAGAGTGTGAGTATGTGACTGCTGTTACATTTAATAAATATATTAAGGTCAAACTCTGGCTGTTTTGCAATCTTATAATAAATGTACTGGTATAGTACTGTAAATGTAAGGTGTGTTGCTGATAACCAGTTGCAGTCTTAAAAGGTATGGAATTTAGTTTAATTCCTGCACAAACCCTGCTCTAAGAGCACCAAACGGCAGGTCTCTAGCTCTACCTGTCGAGGAGATTTTTGGGATTGTGTATGATCCTGTGGGTCTCAGAGGGTTGCTGCGGAGTGAGAGATGGGAGAGTTAATGAACGGGAAATCACTGCTTCTGTTTTTGCTTAAGCAGAAAGCAAAAAGGTCGGCCTCTGTGGGGATTCTTTTGGTAACTATTAGTCATTTCCATTGTTTTTGAATTTGTAAAAATAGGTCCCAGGTTTAAAAATACCAGTTTCCCTTTAACTTGGTCAAGTAGCAGAAACTGTTGCAGAAGTGCAAAGAAAAACGAGTTTGATTGATGTTTGTTTTCTTCAGGAAGTCATTAGTTAAGACAACCTATTAGGTTTCATAAAGAGTCTGTCCAGGTATCAACTGATGCCATCCGTTTAGGGGGAGCCAGTCAGAACACGTTTGTCAAAAGATGGTAGACCTGTTACTATCATTCTATCGTTCTCTCTAAATTACACTGTTGGATCTTGCTTATATCTTTTTTCTACAAACCTTGTGACCCTGTGTGCTGTCCTCTGTTGCTGTCGCAGCTAAACCCGGTGGCCGTGTCAGGTGTCAGTACCTTTCCGCAGTGGACAAGGTGCTTTTTGTGGACGACTATGCAGTTGGATGCAGGAAGGACCTGAACGGCATCCTGCTCCTGGACACAGCTCTCCAGCCTCCAGTGGCCAAGCCTGAGGACATGGTCCAGCTGGAGCTGCCAGTCACAGAGGTAAGAGAAGAGTACATGTTGTCCTGTTCAGAGAGACACCAGGAAGTGCCATACAGAGGTGGCTGCTGTTGTCACCTGATAGTTTGACACCAGTTGTTGTGTTTGGCCGGACGGATGCGTTTACAGTCAGCCTTTGTTCCACAGTCAGATTGTAAGCTGTTGGTCGGAATAAGCTGCTCATTCTGAGGACACGAAAGGGTGGTTACAGCCTTTGACAGTCGTTCAGTATTCATCCAAATGCCAGTTGGCTTTTCTACTTATTCTTATGTTCTTATTTCATCGCTTTAACAAGTGAAAATGTAACTGCTTTCCTGTCTTGCTCTTCAACTGCTTTTACACTGACTCTGATTACTTTTTGTTATTGGGAAAGTACTATTAACAACTAGTTACCTGGATTACATCAAAGTACTGCACTCTCTGGTACTTTTTGTGTTTTTGTCTACTTTAGTTTTCTGCTCTCCTTCTCTGGTCACATTTACCAGGGAGGAGCTGCTGAACATCGGTCTATCCTCTGGTCAACATCTTTCACAGGTTCTTAGCGAACTGGAACGTTTCACCAAGCTATTAGTCGGAGGAGCATCAGCTCTCTATGGCATTTTGCCGGAGACACCGATGTGGGAAACAAGCTGGAGCGCAAGTTAAACTGACACAGTGCTGCCGTCAATACATCTGGTGACTGTCTGCTCTCTGACCAACAAGATGGACGAACTGCGACTCCTCAACAGAACAAATACGGACTTTTACAGATCTACCACCATGTGTTTCACCAAAACCTGGCTTGGTGAACACGTCCCAGATAGCACACTACATCTATTGGGCTTCCAACTCCTCTGAGTGGACCGCGTAATGGAGCTATCGGGCAAAACGAGGGGAGGCGGCATCTGCTTTTGCATAAATGAATGTTGGTGTACAGATGTCACAGTTTTAAGGAAATCATGCAGTCCTCACTTAGAGTCCCTTTTCATAAAGTGTAAAACCCGTTTATTCACCATGGGAGTTTTCCTTGTTTGTTCTGGTCGGTGTTTACATCCCACCTCAGGCCTGTGTTACTGAAGCATTGCAACACCTGGCTGACCAGATAACTGACGTGGAGCAAAACCATACACAGAGGATACAAAAATTTGGATCATTGCTACACCACATTAAAGGATGCCTATCGCTCTGTTCCCTGTGCAGCTCTGGGTACTCTGATCACTGTCTGGTTCACCTTCTCAGACATCCTTCACGGCAAACTCACCCAGCTCCCTGTGCCAGCCTCCACCTGTCAGTGGATCACAAACGTCCTGACAGACAGGAGGCAGCAGGTGAGGCTGGGGAACATCACATCCCGCACCTGCACAATCAGCACTGGCGCCCCCCAGGGGTGTGTGCTCTCCCCACTGCTCTTCTACCGCTACCTCTCTCCTGAAATTTGCAGATAACACAATGGTCATTGGCCTCATCAAGGATGGTGACGGCTCTGCAGTCAGGCGGGATGTTGAAAAGATGGCCCTCTGGTGCGGTCAGAACAACCTGAAGCTGAACACGTTTAAAGATGTGGAGATGACAGTGGACCCCGGAGGAGTCCATCACCATACTGAACAGCACTGTTTGCTGTGGAAGCCTTCAGGTTTCTGGGGTCAACAATTTCCCAGGACCTAAAGTGAGTGTCCAACATTGACTCCATCATCAAGAAGGCCCAGCAGAGGATGGACTTCCTGTGCCAGCTCAGGAGGTCCACCCTGCCCCAGGAGCTGCTCTCTGTACATCCATAACATCCATAACAGCAACAGACTACAATGTACAGTCAGGACTGCAGAAGAGTCACTGTGCCAACCTGCCCTCCATTCAGTCAGGAAACAGACAGGAACAATCACTGCAGATCCATCACACACAATCTGTTCCAACGTCTTCCCTCTGGTGGATGCTACAGGACACTGTACACCCAAACAACCAGACACAAGAACAGTGTCTACCCACAGGCATCACACAGTTGACATCAGTCACATAGTGTCAGGAACAATCTCTGTGAAACAAACTTTCACTGTACCTGTAAAAAATATTTTCTCATTACTTAAATACAGTTTTTAAACATGCAAGTATCGTCAGTCAAAACACAAATCTATGCAGGCTGTGCACACTATGTGTAATATTCACCTGCCTCATGCATATAAAACAACCTTTTTCGTCTCTCTCTCACTGTCTGAGCACGTCACCAAATCCATTAATTTCATAAAAGAATGAATGACCACCCACACCCTGTAACGAGCTTCGGGGTTGTTTGGGAACATTGTTATTTAGCATTTTTACAGATGGAAAAGTTGAACTGTTGAAAGAAGTTGAACTGAAAGCAACATGAAGCTATAAGCTAGAGAGAAAACAGCGTCTCACTCTTGTTGGGACTCACAGTTGTACATTGATGCTACAGAGTGGAGGTTCCTTTACCTCCTCAAACAGTCTTTGGCAGAGTACAGACACCGTCTGCAGAGAGCACACAAATCTGACAGGAGCCAAGTGTTAGTTTGGCTGGTCATCATCATACTTGCCCAATTATGGTTAAATTAGTGACAGCTGATATGATCTGCCGCTGGCAACCGTTTATCTGGTGAAAGTGACGGGCTGCACTCAGCGATTTGTACACTGCTCTTTGTTAATGATAGAGAGTGATAATGGATTTGTTACAGTTGGAGATTAGAAATTGTGCCAAACTGGATGTCGGAACAATCACAGGGGCAATCAAATATTTTTTTCATTCCCAAACTAATTCTGAAACTTATGAAGTGAAATGCTTGCAGTGTAGAGCCCAGCTGCCATTAAGGAGAACAGAGCTGCAGCCCTAGCAGCCGGAGGACTACTGAACTTCAGTAATGCAAGTAACCGATTCGAATGGCCAATAGCAATCCATTAAAAGATGCCTGGATCGGTCCTCATACTGATTCTGAGGATCGTCTCCCGGCACCTCTAAAGTCAACCTATACTTCCAGATGATAGAAGTGGTTTAGGGAGCACATCATGGGTGAGCTGTAGTATTGGTTATTATTCAAATCTGCAAATGCCTGAGGGCTCTCCGTTGACTTTTGAGCCCTGTATGCAAACTTTCCAAATGTCCGCTATGCTGGGGCAATTACCCACGATGCATAGCGTTGTGACCTTAAAATGCAGATGACAGTGGAATTTGGGAAGCAGAAACCCATCTTGCAAGGAATGGGCAAGAATTCTTTTCCCTGTAAGAAAAAAGTCATGTCACTAAGCAGCACGGTGTGTGTACTTGTTTTATCGTGACATGATGTTTTACAGGACTGCTTAGAAACTAGGAGCCAACAAAAACCCTCCCAATTGATTATTTTACAAATGGAATATGATCCTAACTTTACTGCTCACAGAAATGTCTCTCTCCAGCTAATGGGACTTTCAGCCCATCCTTTTTATTGCCACCTCCTTTTACAGCCACTTCCTTCAGCCAATCAGCTTTTGATATGCAAATAATCTGTCATTGGCTTGCTGACACAGAACCATTATTGCTTGTGCCTAGCATCCAAATAATCAAGGTGAATTAATTCACGGACAGTCCATTTGGAGATGATGTTACTACAGTATATTTCAGATAACATTACAACCAAGTATTCACACGCACTTCATCTAATCGTTTCTGACTGCAGCTCCACACTGTGGTTGTTAATGGAATGGGTTAACAACCCATGATTTGCTATGAAGGCACAAGACGCCTGACTCAGGCACTTAGAACTATAATGTATATAAACATATATGTTTGTCTTTTCAGGCCCAGCAGATGCTGTCAGCTTGTCAGGAAAAGATTGATGTGTCCAACACAGAGGGTTATGAACTCTTCATCACCCAGCTCAAAGAAGGCCTGAAGAATACCTCACACGAGACGGCAGCCAATCACAAAGTGGCCAAGGTTAGTCTGACAACCTTTCAAAAGGTGCTTTTGTTGTAGGTTAGCATCTTGCATTAACACCTGTATAATCTATAACGGTCCAGTGCAAAAGCATTCAATAAGTATGTGCTTTGTGGAGGATGGTGTTGGATTACATTATGTTTTACAGGTTGTATGGTATTATGTTCCATCCCCTTTATTTAAGGTAAAAAGACAAAGTACAGTCTAGGGATGCTGTGGCTGCTCTGCCTATGAGTAACCTGTGTAAAGGCAGTCTTTTGTGGCTAAACAAAACTAAACTGCTAACAAAGACGGTGCATCTGAAGAGAGTGCTACCTACAGTAATAATAATAATAGAATAAAACTGGTATACTAAGCGGCACAACTCCTGTACAATAAGAAGAGAAACTATCAATAATGAAGGCATGTTGCTATTAACTTCCCAGCCTGTGTCAGTGTTGGAAATATGTACAGATGGCATCAGCTGTACAAACATGGGTCTGGAAACATCTTTCCAGTTACTCTAGTCCTGATGTCTCACTGCTGTGCAACACTTTCTCTTTTTCTTGCACGAGATGGCACTAATGAGGCAGCATCTGGGTTTGCCCTGATGTCTTTTGCTGCCTTATGTGTTTCTACATAAAGCATTGTTTAATCTGTTAAACCGAAGATCCAGGTGAACCTTGTAGAGAGTTGCTTTAGTTTAAGGACGATCAAGAGATTTTTGAGTGGGATGGAAAGAGAAACTGCAGTTCTCTTTCATAGCATTTGTTTCGTGTCTCACATTGGGAAGTGCCTATGGCGTGACCTCATCAGAAGCTCCTATTGCACAGGATTGGTGGGAACTAAGCATGTCAGTGTCGAGGAGGGTGGAGACCCTCCCCCTATAAAAAGGGTCTGACACTGCAAACCAGTCATTCAAAAGCTTCTCTCTGCGAGCAGAAGTTCCATACTTACTCTCTCTGGAGCCAACGTTCCTTCCATGACCTAGCTTAACTGTCCATCGACACGAGCGAAGAACTCGGTCACCGGGTTCTTGGTTTCCGGTCGGCTCTGTTAACCCAGAGTGATCGCTTGGACTGGTCTGTCACCAAACGGTAGTCTGTCAGAACCTTTTATATTTTTTTTGACATGGCATGTGGCAACCTGGCTGACCTCCTCTAAGCATTGTTCCCAGTAAGTTATGGACTTTACATTCTTGTCACAAAAGCTCAACATCTTTACACACAGAAGCATTCTCATGCATCTATTTTTCATTTTTTTAATGAAGTTGGTGTCAAATTCTTTGATTATTAATCAAATTTCCTAAGCTGTAAGAACTTAAAGACTATATGAATATTTGTGTAATCCTAGTAATTAGGTGTTTACACTCAGACCAATTCAAATCAAAAAGGTTTACTGGATGATACTGCAGTGAATAGTGAACTTGGCCTACTGTGTGTACACAATGTGTCACTGCAAGTCCTGGGCCAGTGAGGCTGTTGTAAGTGGCCTACTGGTTGATGGGAAAGGCCAGCCAATCAGCGAGGCACTACACTCACACTTGATTCATCCCGTTAGTGTCTTTCAGCGTTCAGCTGGAATTGCCACGTTACACCACTAAGACGAGCACATTGGAAAGGCAATAACAGCTGTTCAGCTCTGCTGTTTGCTGGTACACTGGTAGCAGTCCACTGCATCGCAGAGCTAGTGCTGCTCTTGGCAGCTATGCCGTTGTCCAGCACCTTTTCCTTGGTTCTGTCCCAGCTCCATCTAACAGTCACATGGACGATAACATACTGCTTACTGTTGTCCAAAGCGTGCAGGGTTGTACCAGACATAGCATATATTCTGTTTGCCACAGAGTGTTAAAGTTGGTATTTAACTTGTTTCTGTTCAGTCTGCTCTATGAACCAAATACTTGGGGTGTAATTACAGTCTACGTTCTGAGCTGCGAGTTCAAACTTTAAAGCTTTGGCTGTATCTGTTGTTGATTTAAAAGATTGTAATCAGATTAGCCCATCTCAGATAGATTAACCTTTATTGGAAATTTGGCAGCACAATGACTAGTAATAAGTATAAAGGTAAAAGAATAATTAACAGGCATACAGTGATCAGCCATAACATCCAGACAGCACGGCACCCTGAGTGTCTCCATCTGCCACAAACTGTTCTGACTCCTTTCTATCAGAACCAGCATCACTGTTTCAGCAGTTTGAGCTACAGAAGCTCTTCTGTTGGATCCGACCACACGGTCCAACTGTCTCTCCCCACGTGCATCAATGAGCCTTGGCCCCCCATGACCCTGTCTCCGGTTCAGCGGTTCTCCTTCCTTGGACCACTTCTGGTAGGTGCTGCCCCCTGCAGACCAGAACACCCCATAAGAGCTGCAGTGTTGGAGATGCTCTGACCCAGTCGTCCAGCATCACAGTTTGGTTCCTTGTCAAAGTCGCTCACATCCTTCCGCTGCCCATTTTTCCTGCTTCAACACATCAACTTGGAGGATAAAATGTTCACTTGCTGCCTCATATATCCCCCCCACTGACAGGTGCCATGGTAACCAGATAATCAGTGTTCTTCACTTCACCTGTCGGTGGTCATAATGTTCTGGCTGATCGGTGCCTAGGGACACCCCAAACTGTCCAGCAGCAAACATTTACCTTGGGGTACCCTAACAGGTTAATCTAGTGTGTCGAACTGTAATTCCAGAGGGGGATATAGGAAGTGTATGACTATGATGCAGGATTTTGCTGAAAAAAGAACAGCCTTTCATAATGAAGAAATCAAGGCTTAATGGGGGTCATTTAGTCAGGATAAGTAACCCTGCTTAGCACAGATAGAGCCTGTCTCTCAAATACACACCTCCTCCCGCTTCTCCTCTGTACCCTGGCAGCCAAAAGCCTAATTGCAGCATTAAGATTGGGAATGAGGAACAGGATAAATAAGACGAAGAAATAATAGGGGGATAATAGATTTGACAAATATGCAAAAAATGGAGGACAAGACGAGCGAAGAAGGCTGGAAGATGCGTGGCACCAAATGTTTTAATCACTGTGGAAGCCAGTTCCTCCACACCCACTATCACTGTGTACATCAGCTCCTACTATTCCTATATGATTAATGTTCTACAACAAAAGCCTGAAAAGCTGGCCGTAAGAGTGAAGCACAGAGAGTCGTTGCTATGGAAACTAAATGTGGCATTGGATGTATCCAGCATGGATGTAATTCCTACTGGGCTACCTACATGAACCCCTTCAATTAAGGATTTGCTTGTTTGTTTAAGTTTCTTTTGTTTTCTTCAACCAGTAGACACATCTAGACGTGCAGAACAAATCAAGGAAGGCGGAGTAAATTAATATATAATTGCTTCAACATCTGTCATCACAGCAGCTTGCATACTGTATAAATGCCTTCAGTTTCAGTTGATTTAACTCCCTTTACAGCCATCTGAAGGCTGCAGGTACGTGTTCCATCTGGACTCTCTGATCTGATTGACGCATATAGTCAAAGTGCAATTACCCAAAGTGCCAGATGCACGGTGGTTACATCGATTTCATCTTACACAACATGCCCCAGGCTAAATAACCACAACTCTTGTGCATTTTAGGTAGTAAAATTATTAGCCAGGAGGGTTAAAGACAATGAGATATTCAGGAGACATGGGGCAGACACAGTTCACTCATGTACTGTATCTGTTCAATCCATTCGAAGGAGCTTCTATACTGAAGGAGTTCTATACTAAACTTCACAAAACGGAGCTCCCAAGGTGTAGTCAGGCCTTGTATGGCTCGCAGGCCTTCCGTGTGACTTTCTGGTGCCCAGGACAAGAAGATCTCCAAAGGCCCCACGTCAAATTATTCCAGCAGATTATTTAAAGGTTAGAGGTCCCTTTTGGGATGGCCCTTGACCCAGGGCCAAGGACCCGGTGATCCCCCCGTGTTGACTGCCCTGATGGCTCGTATCAAACGTCTTCAACAATAACGATAATACAGGATCATCAGCAAAGCTCTGGAAGTCTTTTACTTCCGACTTCTTTTTACTTCTGCCGTCCCTGCAGCCTCATGTTCCCGTGGCTCCACCGGCTCTCCTGCCGTCCCTCCTGATCTCTGGCTCCATCTGTCCCTTTGCGTGGCCAGCCACCAGCTTCCGGCAACATACACAATGAGACTGACCTCTGCGTGAAAGTAAAAAACATTCCTTCAAAATCTCACCAATAATGTCAATGACTTGAAAGGAGACCTTAAATCTTAAGATCTACTACACCTTCCCTAGAGCCTTCAAATGAACCTTACGGTCTTCATGGATGTTGCGCAGTTGTCAAGGAGTTGGTACATTTGTCTTCTCTTATGGATTTTCGGTCACCCGATAACAGGTGGTCGTATATAGGGGCAGATTGACAAGGATATCAAAACCAGACCAGATCAAAACCACTCACAGCATGGCCTTGGAAGAAGTTTAAGGTCTTCAGGTGTCATGTCCCACGGTCACCTGTTTGATTTTGAAGTGGTTCCTGTTCGTGTCAGTTTCCCGCCTGAGTTAATTATTTCACCTGTGTCTTGTTCCCTAGTTCGGTCTTGTGTATTTAAATGCAGATTATTTCCCTTCTTGTTGTCGGTGCATTGCCTTTGCTACTTCGTTTGTGGATTCTATTTTCCTGTTTTTGCCCCGTGAGGGTTCCTGATGTTTGCCTCCGCACCTGTACTTACCTGTCTATCCTCCTGCCTGGCTGTCAACACATATCTACATGAAATCCCATTTGTGTCATTAAACCATTGTAAATGCTCCAGTCTGTCTGCACTTGGGTCCTTTCCCCCACCTGCTCCCCTAACCGCAACAGAATGCATCAACCAATTTTGGACCCAGCAGTCATTTTCCTTCCCAGCCTGCCTTTCACAGCAGCGGGCCTGGACAGCCTCTGGATACTGTCATGCCCGTGTCTGGGAGGCTTGGGGGGGTTCAGTGTCTTTAGTATATTCTTGTGTGTTCCCATGTCACGTCCCTGTCGGTGTACTTGTGTTTTCAGGTTTTTTCTTCCTTGTGTG
>JAVQJF010039019.1:0-13482 GCA_036023855.1 Gadopsis marmoratus | reverse complement strand
CCTCCTCCTCCTCCTCCTCCTCCTCCTCTGCCTCCCTCCACTGGACTCAAACGCTAGTAACACCGGTAGGTTAGCTATTGTCGGTCTGTCAGCCAAAGAGCCAAAAGAGTATAAAGGCTTTGATTTCGCATCGCAGCCGCAGCAGGAGAGACAACGGACACGGCTCTTTGCGGTATGTACATAACGGGATGCCGTTGAAAGTCTTCTTGGCGGCTGTCTTGAGTCCGAAAATGTGTGTCTTTGGTCTTGACGCCGTTTGGAATGTTACCTGGCAATAACGTAAAGGCGGTACATTAAGCTAACTGTCCCATTTTAAAGCCGTGGCGGTAACGCGACGTGAGAAGCTGTTACATAGCTGTTACATAGCTGTTACATAGCTGTTACGACAGATGTGGCTGTGCGGTTGCCGCTTCAGCAGATAATTTCCCCCCGTTATGTGACAAACCTGGCGGTTTCCCGACATACGGCGGGTTTAACGTGTCGTTACCGGCGGGCCTGCTGCTGTTACTGCGCTGCCCAATCACGACGGAGTAACGGGTTACAGCTCGTTAACGCGACCGTTACCTTAATGTGCATATTTTGCCCATAACGGCCGCGAGCTGTTATCGGCACAGGTGTATTTATTGTCACGCTGGGGACGAAAGTGTCATCGTTGCCATGGATTTTCCAGAGCTCGCATGATTCTGGATGTTGCAGCAGAGCAGCCGGACCCGTCCTGTCACCAGTGGGCGTCATGTGGGCTGGGATGGTGGCAGCGGAGGCTGAACCCACCTAAGGACAGTGAAGCTCCTCACCTCTGACAGGCGAGACTCCAGCTGAACATTAACATGCTGTAACTCCTTTAGTTAGCCGACAGGATCAAAGGAGGGCAAGACAGAAGAACAGCTTTTTATTTCACAGTTTTCTATTTAACTGCTGAGCAAGGTGTTCAGAGTTGGCAGTGCATTGGTTAGGTTATGATGACGCCAAGCAGCGTTATATAAAGATTTCCTGCAGCCTTGAAATAATTGATGAGATGAGCCGTTGTTGGGTGTAGGGTGACATCTGCACGATGTCCAGTGGAACTCTTTTACCTTTTTGGCTGTAATTCTTAAAATGTGGCTTTACATTCGTTCAGAAAGCCAACAGCATGGTGTTAAATAATCATTAATAATCAAATAAGCATGCACGGCCGCGCACATGTAGCATTCCCTGAAGGTATGCTACAATCCCAGAGGCAAGGACCACTAAATATCACTGGTGGATGTGCACTGAATGATGTATAGCCGCGCTGGTGGGAAGATGATGTGCTAATGTGTAATAGCTACAATCCTTCAGGCCATTCAAGGCCGTACTGTAATCTCCAAGCTGTAATCAGATGCTTTAATGCTGCATTTGGCTTTCTTTCTAAGGAGAGTCCACTCACAGTGGTATCATTATTTTCCTATCAAGGATGAAGGAAACCTGAGAGGGAGGCAAACCAGAGGAGATACAAGAGAAAGGCCCCAGGTGACTTTGGAAACTGGGCCAACAGGGATACCAGTGGTGTCAGACGAGGAACTAAACACCACACCACCTCTCTGCACAGAAGGGGCAATTCTTTTCCGCCGGGAAAGTTGAACTTGGCGTGTTGTTCCTGATCTACAGCAGGTGATTACTACAATGACAGTAATGCATTGTTGTAATCACCTGCTGCAGCTTTAAAGGTTGCACTGTGAACTCAGTGTAGAGGACCTGTAGTGGAAACGCATTGCTGTGCCCAGGTCATAACTCTCACTCCACTGGTTGTAAACGGAGATTGCGAAAGTGCTTTCGTAAGTAGGTATTAGGTTTATAATCCTGATGCTGAAGGGAAGAGGGACTAGTAATCACATTCATCTGTGACACCACAAAATACATCCCCCCGTGTGATGGAAAATCTTTCAGTTGACGTGACCGTGTCGAAGAAACGTTGGAGACGCAGATGATGTCAAAGCAGAAGTATTTACTGAGCTTGAACAAGGGGAAAATCGAACTACATTGACAATATAACACAAAGTAATGCCAACCAATTCTCTGCCGTTATCTCCCCAGCAAGGCGTATTTGTACTGTCTGGCCGTCCCCGTAACGAGGCCTTTCTCCCACCTATGACCCCTTTACCTGCAGCTAGCAGCCGGCTCAAACTGGCTCAACTCACACACAACGTTTGAGCTGCTCATCTGTTCCTCACAATGGTCACGATAAATCTGTCTGAACTCACAGAATGTTCCTGCTGAACAGATAAAGAGGCGCCGGCCCTTCAGTCTATCTTTTGTCTTACTCTGTCTAAATGTTCATGGCTCAGAAACACCTTGTTTCTGCGGCGCTGCAGATGTCCAAAAATAGGCTGCATCTTATAACCAGTATTTGAAACAAAGCATGATAGACATGCAGCTGCAACACAGCTGTCAGCGCAGAGAACAATTCAAAACCCAATGCATTTAGAAATAATTGATGCGACAAAAATACACAAGGGAAAAATCAAGCTGGAAGTACGTCTAGCTTATACTGTAGTAGCTTAAGTAATACCCACAAATGAATACTTTTTTGCAGCTCCGTCTATCGATGGCCTAGAGCTCACAGTGTGTTGAACAAACCAGTTTGTGTGAGACAGATTTACTGGTAACAGTCCTGTCTATGCTATTGAGGACGGGCCCGTGTGAGTTTCATTTCTGTGCTGTCTTGTTGACCAGCCACAGTCACATGGAGTGGAGTGCTGACTACCACTGTGCTTTGTCACTATAGCCACTCACTTCCTCCCATCATTCACCAAAGTCACTGTCATTTAGTCAGCAAGACCTTTACTCTGGTTGGTGCACGAGGATGGAGAGGTAGTCAAGGAGGTGTGATGGATACGGTACATTTTTCTCCGTTTGATTTGCATGACAGGAATATAATTTGCATAGGAAATTAACTGGTGTGGATTTGTCTCCAGATTTTCAGTATCTGCAGGGTTATATTTGTCTTTTTGTAAGTGTTTTGTGATTGAGCGACTAGCTGCATTTCTTGTTTTTACTAGCACTGATGCAGTTTTGTCAGCTTTTTAATGCACCTCCAATATACATACTGTTTTGTATTTTTGGAAAGAAAAGCTTCTCATCTTCTTGATTTTAGTGCATTTATTTAACAGCTTCTTTTTTATAACTATGCTTATAATGGTTGAAAATGTAAAAAAAAAAGGAATTAAAGGAAGTGGAAAAGTGAAGCATGTGTTGCTCATCATATTCTTCTACGTAGTATCTCAATAACATAATAATCAACTGACTTTTCAGGTCAGTCAAAAACTGACAGTCAAACATCATATTATACATTATTCTGTTACATTATTGCCCTTCATGTAACATGTGGTATTATTCTTAAATGGTATCAGGGTTCTACATTAACCATGGACCTGTGGCCATCAAAAACTCCATGTAGGTGGCCTGTGACCACCAAGTTTCTTCCCTATACTGCGAGCCTTCACCAAAGCAACAGCCCGATTCCTTAGGAAGGAAATGTGAACTAAGAACATGAGATTTCAATTTAAATGAATTATTATAACAATATATTTTTATTCTGTTAATGTCTTTTCATTTATTGAAGTGTCACTGTTTAGGAAGGCTGTATTAAGTTGGGTTAAATTGCCTTTTCTGGATTGTGTTTACATACATTTACATTTTGGCCACCAAAAATGTACTTTGGCCACTAAATTTAGGGGCTTGGTCCAGTGCTTAAAAATATTGGCGTCTATCCCATGATATGTAAATCAGTATACTGACGCACCCTCTGCCCCATCTTTGTGGGATTACATGAGCATTTAACTATAAACATTGGGCCGTGAACTTAATCACATAACTAATTACATATTTAAAAATGGAAACAGGAATGTAATATCTTAACGTCTAGTAAAAGAAGATTGCTGCTTTACTGACAAGGTTCGATGTAAATTGTCTGTAACCTCGGCAGTTAAACGGTGTGTATTGCCTCATTTGCTCAAGTGATGAACAAGGGTCAAAAACAGAGTTGTTGTCTGTTTCAGTCGGTGCCCGGACTCTTTGGTGGCTCTTTGGTTGAGGGGGCCGTGTTAAGTTGCAAGTTGAAGGTTCGGCATGTCAGCCAAGTTGCACAATCACCATGTCTGTTTACTCATCAGTGCTTATCTGCTTTAGAGGTACACACTCAAAATATGACCTGTGTTTGAGAGACAGATGTTTCAAGTCACTTGTGGTTTGCTGATTTCATAAAGATGTTTTCAGTCATTTTTAATCATTTTTTAAATCTGGTTTATCTGGTCTTATCAGTAGTGACCTTTCCTGTTTAATAGCAGTGGTGAATTGAAAAATGACTTTGCAGTCCTTTACATGCTTTAAAGTGATGCATGTGGTTATGTTGGGTCTAGAGAGAAGACGGGGTTTTTTTTTTCTTGTGCTGTGAGAATAAAAGGATTTCCTTGGAGCTCTCGTTGATGAGTGATGACACAGTGAGGCCGGTTGTTTCCATACAGATTCCAATTGTCGTGACACGACAGTACAGCCAGGTCATGACTGTGGGTCAAACAAATGTCCTGCAGCAGACTGTTGTATGGTGTAGATGAACTGAAGTGGACGCGTAACGCTGCAAGTGTGGCAAAGAAGGAGGGAGATGCCGGTTTGATGGGTAACTCATGCAAGACTGCAGTGCTCTTTACAGCTCATGCATTTTCTCCTCAGTCCTATTACTACATATTGTACATGTACACTGAGCAGCCCTATATGCAACAAACTGCGATGCTCTGTTTGTTCTGACACCTTTCTATCCGAACCAGCATGAACCTTTTCAGCTGTTTGAGCTACAGTAGCTCTTCTGTTGGATCGGACCCGTGCATCAATGAGCCTTGGCCGCCCATGACCCTGTCACCGGTTCACGGTAACCACTGCAGAGCGGGAACACCCCACAAGAGCTGCAGTGTTGGAGATGCTCTGACCCAGTCATCTAGCCATCACAGTGTGGCCCTTGTTAAAGTCGCTCACATCTTTATGCTTGACCATTTTTCCTGCTACAACACATCAACTTGTTAGGTGATGTGTGATCACTTGCTGCCTAATATATCCCCCCCACTGACAGGTGCCATGGTAACCAGATAATCCATGTTCGTCACTTCACCTGTCGGTGGCCATAAAGTTATGGCTGATCGGTGTATAATCTTCTGCAAATTACGGTAGGAAAGAGAGAAATCGGTATGCTGACGGTGGAATTAACATGTTCAGGAGGAAGTCAGTGATAGGAAATAGGGAAGCAAAAGTAGCATGCAGTAAAGTGAGAAAGCAGTTTCACTGCTGGGTGAGAAAATGGTGAAGTTGCATAGTTTGAGGGAGATGAGCGATGGAGGAGGTGTGAAGCTCCAGGGAGCAGAGAAGAGTACACCCAGCAAACAGAGAACAGAGGCGGCTCGCTGACCTGCTCTGAACCCCCCCCCCCGGAGCGGCCTGCGAGGGCCTCAAGTCCCCGTCCAAACTAAACACACCAGTCCACAGCTGCATTTATGCCCAGGATACAGTTATCGGAAACCTAAACACGCATGCTGCACAATCTCTCTGAAACAGAACCTGAGGAATGAAGTGATATTGGTGTCAAATGAGTGCACGCAGAAGCACTTCACAAAAAAACCAATAACTTGCAAGTCAGCAAAGATCTGAGAGTCTGTGTTTGAGAGTCGTGACTCGTGACTGAGGGAAATGATGGGGGAGGGCTGGTGAGGAGGAGAGAGGAGGAGGAGGCGGGTTGCACATGCAGGGGCAGGTTGTGATTGGTGGATGAAGGGGGGTGGAGAGAATGAAAGGGGAAATGGGAAGCATCTTTTCAGGGCATTCTGTTCCAAAAATAGGGAGCATCTTCTTCGCCATGTCAGACATATTTTATCTGTTTGCTCAGAAATGGTTGTTTTAGCGTACTGAGGACGTTGAGCTTCTCTTGTATGACTCCAGTTTCACAGTGAAGCAGCTTATGCATAAAGCACGAGTGTTCAAGGACACACATGACGCACAGATGTTTCAGTGACGTTAGATTTGTTTAACAGAAGGTAATCCCTCTACAGTGATCGCTAAAGCTCTGTTTTTGAGGAGCTGTCAGCAATGTTGCCAAACTATGCTGCTCACGGGGAAACTGGAGATGTATCTTGTGACATTGTCTTTATTTAGGGATTAATAAGTGACACACAGAGTTTTTGATAACCAATTTTAGGGCTGTATCAATTAGTCGACAGACAAAACATTTTTACCATCTATTTGGATAATCGAATCAATTTATTTAAGGAAAAATGCCAAACATTCCTTCATTCTAGCTTCTCAGTTGTGAGGATTTGCTGCTTTTCGTTGTCTTATATGAGTGTTGGTCAGAGTTAATACTGTTGAGCTTTTAAATGGGTTTCTTTCATCTGTGGTGTATCTTGAGTCAGTCATGCCAGGCTAAGATGTAATGCTGACCTGCCATCCCACCGGTAACTGAGGGCTGTATTTGGTGTTTGGTCCACAGCACACCAGGGAGCAGTCAGAAAGTTCTTCTTACTGCCATACAACCCCCGACCCTCACTGGAGAGGCTTACATAATGGTTTTTCAAAACCTCTATGCTAAAATTCCAAGCCAGGATATTAGGATTTATCCCCTCAAAAGCTACATTTGTGGTGATAAAAATGCAGTTTATGTGTGGACAGAGGGCTGAAATGGAAAGAAAAAGATGCAGTTTTATATTTAACGTGGACATTCTCTCTCTGTTTCTGTCACTTCTGTCAGTCTTGGCTTGTATTTGGTAAGACGTTTGTGGGTTACACCACCGTGTAACCCACAAACGTCCCATTGATGTCAGGACAGCAGAGTCACTGCCCTCTTTTGTCATAGTTTAAGAAACCATTTTTCAGTCTGAATACTAGCTAACACTTCCAACTCATGTCTCACTTCTTAAAACAAACAAACAAAAAAACACTTATGATGTAGTTTTCTAAAATGCTTTTAGCTGTGTCTTTGGGAGAGTTGCATTTCGGACACAGATATGTCCGCCAATTAGCTTAATGTAACAAGACAAGCAATTTAATCACACCACCTTGGGCTTTAGTAAATTGTGATGGACATTTTTCACTATTTTCTGACATCTTATTATATAAACTATTAATAATTGATAATGAAAGCAATCATTAGTTCCAGCACTAACCAAATGACATTGATCTTTTTGGGGGTTAAAACTAGTGCTTCATTCTAACATTTGAAATATTCTGATCCTGTGTTTTGCTGGAACGTTTCTGTTAACAGCCACTTTATGAGAGTATTTAATGTGAACAGGTCCTTTTCCAATTTCTTCCCAGATAACTCCTGATAACTTGAACTAACAGCAACTGCAAGGAGACGAGTGGACAGAGCATAATCAGACTACAGAACCCCAGTTGGACAGCAACACACTACTGAAAGTGTGAACAAAAGACAAGGACGACCACTTAGTTACAAGCTAACAGACAGATTGACACTTTGACTAGCCAGGGCTTCACATAAATGGCTGACAAGCAGATCAGGTAAGGTTGAAGGTGGAACAAATACAGCAGCACTGTGGCCTTGTTTTCATCTACTGACATTTCGTATTCCATATTTTTGTCTCTTCCTCTACGGTCGTCACCTTCCTCCAGTTTGCCTGCCAAATTGATCAATGGGGGGATCGCCGGCCTAATTGGAGTGACCTGTGTGTTTCCCATTGACCTGGCCAAGACTCGCTTGCAAAACCAGCAAAATGGATCTCGCCTTTACACCAGCATGTATGACATTTCTGCATTTGACTTTTACGTATTTCAAATCCAGATATATTTACATATATTTTACAACAAATTGTTGCTGGGCTATTAGTCAGAACTAATCGGTAGTATCACCCACACTTTGACTAACTGCTGTGTATTTGTGTTTCAGGTCAGATTGCCTTATTAAGACCATCCGGTCAGAGGGGTATTTTGGGATGTACCGAGGTAACCTTTTTACTTTGACAGGAGATTCTTGTGATTAAAATGTCAGACCAGTGTAAAAACTCTGTTAAGTAGCGAAGTGTGATTCTTTCTTTCAGCCTCATAGTGAGGCTACAGGCATCAAATACAGGGATCTGTGTCTCAGGCAATTATCTGGAAAAACCTTCCACTATAGGCCACCTCATTCTCTGTCTCCCGTCTCTGTTTTTTCTTTTCTTTTTATTCTATGTGCCTCTCTCTGTACGTTTTACCCTTCCAGGAGCCGCGGTGAACTTAACATTAGTCACGCCAGAGAAAGCCATCAAATTGGCTGCCAACGATTTCTTCAGGCATCACCTCTCCAAGGATGGGTGAGGCATGGAAGTGCTGACTTGACACACATCCCGCCCCCTTCATTTACGCTGTGATTAACCGGCGTGTTTACCAACATGTAACCTGACTCATTATCTGCCTGTATTTTCACCAAGCCTCCAGTTAATCCTCAACCGTTTCTTCTCCTCTGAGGCACCAGGCATCTCACTACTTGTATGTAGTCGTAGTCAGCAGATGTCCTCTCCAAAATCACGTTACCAAGTCAAATTAGCACATGATGGTGTCACATGTCACATATTAGCAACCAAGAATTAGTGTTGCTGAAATCCATCACCCATTGTCCGCTGTGAGCACTGTCTGCACAGATGAACCTGAAGGTTACTGGGGCATCTATCTCTGTCTCCATGGTGACAAACATGCCGGCTGGTGAATGATTGACTTGTCTGGGTCTGTCGCTCATCTTGTGAATTATTAATTTGCCCTTGTGCCTGACATGTTGATATGGAAGACAAAGATTAGCATCACCAGAGCAGGTGGTGACATGTCCTTTTTCACGTACTGCAGAAATAAAGTTGTCTGGCTCTCATACTGTCAGTCTAGTGCATGTTTTAATCTGATCTTGATTTGTATCTTTTCCTTTCAGAAAACTCACTCTGCTCAAAGAGATGCTGGCTGGGTGCGGGGCAGGTACATGTCAGGTGAGTGTGCGAGGTGCTGCTTTAATTGCATCCTCCTGTTCTCCATCTGGAACTGTTGCCTTTAGCGTTGCCAGTGCCAGCACGCACACAAGCCACTGGGCCTCAGCCATTGCCTCATTTGTCACGGCCTGCAGCTTGAATTAGCCACCACCACGTTTACATGAGAGGTGGTAGTAGTAGAGTAGCAGAAACACACTTGCGGTGTAGATAATCCCTGTTATCTCTGATCTGAATGTGACCTGCAACGTTCCACTTTCACGAATGATTTTCAATGACTGAAACGTTGTCCCGTTAGCAGGCAATACACCGGAAGATCAGATAAGATGCTGTGAGAGTGAGTGAGTCAGAGGGAAATGCCTGTTGTCAATGAGGGCAAAGGCTTCAAGCCCAAGGAACGTGATAAGATTAAGTGTAGCAGACCTTGGATTACGATTGTGGTTAAGAACATGGCCATCTCACCCTTAATCCCGTTAACTAGTTACTACTGCGTGGATCACAGAGGAAAACAAGAGTTTACATTCAGCTAACAGATGCCAGTAGATTTAAACCGGACACAGGTTTTGTCTGACACTCTTGGTACCAATTAATCCTAAACTCTGACTTTCATGTAACTTTCATTCACATGGAGGAAAATTCATCTGATTTGTTCAGTGTGTATATATGTTGACACTGTACCTGACACCTTCATTTTTTTTCTCTCAGGTTATTGTCACAACTCCTATGGAGATGTTGAAAATCCAGCTCCAAGATGCTGGACGAATTGGTAAGAGGAAATTAAATCCAGATGAGTGGTTTAGCAAAGAATGTAGGGGATAAACTGGATAAACAGTGGCCTCATGTGGTCATGTCAGAGATCACAGCAGCTTTATTCTGGTGTATTCTTACTGTTCTGAATTCAAAATGTCTGCCCACATGTCTGTTCTTAGCATTGGGTGATTCTGGAAACTTTATATGGAAGTTTTGCTGTTACTAATGTTGTGTTTTGTATGCTCCATAGCGGCCCAGAGGAAGCTGATGCCAGAGACAGTGCCAGCAGGTGCTGTGGAGACCAAGTCCCCAACAGCCATGCAGCTCACCAGAGAATTACTGAGGGAAAAGGGCATTGCTGGACTGTATAAAGGCCTTGGTGCCACATTGCTCAGGTAAAACAGATGTGGCAACTAGGTGGTAGTTTTACCAAGCAACTCTAATGAACCTCGCATGACTTGCTGTGATCGTCTGTTTTATTTCTCTCTTCTTGTAGGGATGTTCCTTTCTCCATCATCTATTTCCCCCTTTTTGCCAACCTGAATAACCTGGGAAAAAGAGATGTAGATGGGCCTGCTCCTTTCTACGTGTCGTTTATATCAGGCTGCCTTGCAGGGAGCACTGCGGCTGTTGCTGTCAACCCTGTTGATGGTGAGCAGTGGGACTGCGAACGTTGTTACAGAAATGTGTGCGCCGTTAGCTGATGTTATATATTCACCTGGCCTGTGTTTCAGTGATAAAGACTAGACTGCAGTCCCTGAACAGAGGGAGCACAGAAGACACGTACAGCGGAGTGACTGACTGTATCAGGTGACCTCATTATGTCTTTACTGCTGCAGCATGTGTGATGCTGTGTAGTCAAGTTAAGTCAAGAAGTATTTAAAGCGCATCATCACACAAGAGTTTCTCAACAAAAAAACAACGCATAACTAACAAACAATATAACTGATAGATTATTAAGAAACACAAATTAAAATCGATAGAGATAAAACACCATAAATACCATATCGAACTAGTGCTGCCTGTATGTTTTTTTATAATGAGCTTTTATTTGCTCTCTAGGAAAATCATGCGGAATGAGGGTCCATCAGCCTTCCTGAAGGGAGCCTACTGTCGAGCCTTGGTCATTGCACCTCTGTTTGGCATCGCCCAGGTGGTCTACTTCCTGGGTGTTGGTGAATTTATCCTCAGCTTCTTGCCTAAAAAAGACAACTAAAAAGGCACCTCCTTTCTGCCTTCCCCTCCCATAATGCATCACACCAACTGCGTGGGGATTCATCTCATTCTGAAAGAAATCTTCGAAGGGTCAAAGAGTGACCACTCAGTACATTTTGTTTTCAATTTGTTGTGTTGAATGTTTAGGAGAGAGCCTTTGTTTGCCAAGCTGCCTGTGGTGGCACACAGAATTCCAGTAGGCATGCTCAGCCAGTTCTCTGGAAATGAAGCCACACGTATCAGATGAAGAATATTGCTTTACAATTACATTTGATTGCATATTTGAATATGATTGTTGAATTTCCAAAGTAGATGTACTACCCTTCTTTGGTTGCCGCCGTCTTGCGAGCCCTACAGTACATCATTAGCCTCTGAATGACAGAGAAGACCATAGTGATCTATTAAAAAATATAACCTGTAACTAGCTAAATTAAATGCACATACGCTATTCAAAGAATTCCCCAGACCTTATGTCTTAAAAGATAGTATACTTAGCAAAATATATGCCTCTGTTTCAGACAAAGACCCAGGGAATGTGTTGATTTCATACCAGCACGCCCCCTATGATGTTTCCTGAGAAGCCACATCCCTTCCTGTAAGTGGTTGTAATGACCTCAGCCATTCAGCTCCGAGACTTTGATTGCCTTGGCTTTTTAAGTAGATCAGGTTCCATCTGATATTTAGTGCTACCACAAGACTCTTTTGCCTCTGTGAAGATATCTCGTGTTTCGTAGTCACACATCTAGACTAGAAGAGACAGTGTACAACATTTTGGGCATTATGCACAACCAAACTACACGTACACGCAGTTTAACCCCACAAAATGACTGCTTCTACGCTTCTTTTTATGGGCCCTAACTGTCAAACATGTTGCACTTGTGGCCGCACCCCAATCGCTGATGATGGAAAACACCTGCTCTGAATATCATCAGTGATTGGACTGTGGCCAAAAGTGCAGCGCGCTTTAAGATTTCACAGAGAACAGTGCAGCGTTGTTTTTCCGTTCTGTGTGATTCATTGTGGATTCAGAGGAAAGCATTAGCTGTGAAGGGTTAGGGTTCAAAGTAATTTTAATAGAATGCCAGGTTATTAGTAGATATCCAGTAATTATGCTGATAAATGGTCAGACGTCTTGAGCACAGTCATCCATTGTGGAGCCAGTAAGACCGTAGCTGGACTAGTTCAAGCCTCCTTACATCCAGATATGATTATTATTGTTTACAGGTATAATTTAAATTCTGTGTCCGAACTTGAATTCAGTGGCAGGACCCAAAGAACTAATGACAAACCTTTCTTTATCAGAAAATTAAATCAGTGTGGTTTCAGTGTTCTATGATTTTTACCAAACATCTCTGCTTGTTTACATTAGAGATTTTGTTTGCTTTAAGCTGCTGGGGAAAGCAGCCCCCCGTCGTATCTTGTTTATGCATCACAACACTGAAGCCCTGCCATTGGTTTATCTCGCCGGAGATCAAGGTGACTTTGATGTGTATTATCTAATCACATTCCTTCCTCGCTCCCACTGTTCAAGCAGCTCGTACTGTTGCACTGTAGATGCGTGATGCAACTTTTCAATGTATTATCATTTGTGGGAGTGAGATCTATTTATCAATATTCCTTTCTATAGGCGGCATAGCACTATATATTTGTATGTGATGTTTTTTCTGTCTCAAAGTGTCCACCTTAACTACATATATTGAACGTACATATGCAGATGACATGAACTTTTATGTTTTAGGGTTTATTGTTTGTTTATTTGTTTATGATGGCTTTTTTGCACACCTACCTCTCCAGCTTCCCCTCAATCCATACTGTGGTGATTTTTATGTTACGATGACGTGGACAAATCAAATGAAGGAACATGATTTAATGCAACGAGCTCATCATTTGAACTTAAATGCAGCATATTGATGAGGGTTTTATACTGTATGCAAAGGGGAACACTAGTGTAGATCTAGGATGGTTTGTTGGAGGTGCAATTTCTCCCGAGCTATCAGTTAAGTTGGATCAGCCTATTGTCCTGTTTCCTACAGTTTTATCAACTGGGACCAAATGAAGCATCATGTAATGATGAAAGAAATGTAGCTAGTTTTAAGTGAAAGACCTATAGCACTACTTAAATGTTTCTGGAAATGAAATAAATTGACATACACCCTGGACAAACCCAATAGGGACTGTAAATCTTAACATCTGTCTTTTTTGAACGGTGCTTCTTTCCTGTGGTAGCTGCAATATGACAGTGGCAGCACTAACGACCAAGGCTGTACTGACTGAATCATGAGCATCTCAGCGTTATCAATGTCTTAACTGAAAGCCATAGGTCAGGGAGGGACAGCAGAACTGCCAGACATCGGCTGGAACCTCCAGCCATGTTGACAGATGACAGTTGAGCCACAGGAAAATGGCAACAAAAATCAGACCTGCCTACTCTTGTGAGCTCATCTTTAAAAATTACTGTTGTAGTTTTTTCAACATTCCAATTGCCAGTTCATCTCATATACCCTGTTATTGTGATCATAGTCCCTATTTTTGTGTTGTTGAGATTATTGTTATGATT
>JAVQJF010039000.1:0-32015 GCA_036023855.1 Gadopsis marmoratus | reverse complement strand
CCCCCCCCCCCCCCCCCCCCCCCCCCCCCCCCCCCCCCCCCCCCCCCCCCCCCCCCCCCCACCCCCCCCCCCCCCCCCCCGCCCCCCCCCCCCCCCCCCCCCCCCCCCCCCCCCCCCACGCACAGCTGCAAAAACAGAGAAGGAGCAATCACTGTCACAACAAAATCCAGAAATGACATTTTGATCATTAGGAACGATTGGAACTAATTTTTCAATCCTTTCTTTATCCTTTCCTTTCTGAGCAAAGTCGCACCTCGGTCCTGCAGGAAGTGAGACATCTTTCTCATCATTCCCCCATGGCCAGGTAATTATCCTAATCTACCTTCCTTCCTGCGCTCCAGTTCCTGTGCCACACGGGCTTAGATCACCTCTGTGGCTTCATTATCAGTGCTGGGACTCACTAATGACTCGACGGTCTCACTATGCAGGCTGCTGGCAGAGAGAAACCAGGGAAAAGGGAAACGGAGAAGAAGCAGGAGGAGGAGAACAGGGAGAAGAGGGAAGAAAAAATTAGATGGTAAAGAGCAAGGGCTGACCTGGAGGTTAACATCTCAATCATGAGGGACAATACTCTCTAGTCCAACGGATTTGGCTCCATAAAAGTCATCGTTCACTGATGGAGGAAGAGGCTACAGGGCATTAGTGTCAAAGAGGACGTCTGGAGATCAGCCAAAGTGCTCTCGCAAAACGGCCATGAAGTGCACGTGTTTGAGGCAACAGGTCGGCTATGTCAGTGTGTGCATCCCGTACACACCCCCACCTTGTGTGTTTGAGTCAGCTATAACCTCACAACATACAGAAGGACTGGGGGTGGGAATTCAGTTTCACTTTTTTTTTCCTGACAAATGACACCCTGGCAGTTGGAAAAAATGTTGGGGTCCCTGAACAGATTTCTCAGTTACAAAAATAAAATGTGTTGGATTAGACAAAGACAGACATTTTGCATTCTACTTTTAAACCCCAATGAGAGCACTGACAAATGCCACCCCACCCCCACCGCGTCTGTGCCATGATTGTTTTTTTTCTCTCTCCAGAAATGTCATATACTTAAGAGGTGATAATTCTATATGGCACAAACAGACACTGACGTCTTCCAAGTGTACATAGCATATAGACTGACACAGATTGAGATCACTCTAAATAGCCATGTGGGCTTCACTCATCCTTTATATATGCAGAGATTCCAGTGAAAACTTTTTGAAATGGAAGAGGGATTCAAGCACAGTGCCCTAGAGGTGAAAAATAAAATAAAAAATCAGAGGTGAAATTTACTGCAGACCTTAGTGACGTGGGAAAATCTACTGTACACATTCAAGAAAACTCCCAAAATGCAGAAAACTGCACTGATAAACAGCATACTAAATCACCTGAGAGTTGGTGTTAACATATTCAGTTTGGTAAGAGCAACAGCCAACAGATCATGTGTTAAATGCATACTTAAAACATGCTGATTGATGTTAGTTTCAGTAAATCTACTGATGCATTTTTCATTTCCAACAATTTAAAGAGAATCTCGTTCCTGATTTATGCCCTGTTGTATAGAGCATGTTTGAGTGCGCTTAGGCTTGAAGTAAAAGGACAAACCATTTTAAAGGTTAAACATGATATGCAAAACTCAACTGTAGCTGCCACTAGACAATGGTCTACACGTATATTATGATGGATTGTAAAAGAGTAGGTGGGAAGTGGCCAGTAAAATGAACAAAACATTCTTCACATAGACACATCATCTCTCACAGATGAAAATCTGGTGGTAGTGTGACTGGGACCAAATCATCTGCAAATGAACAGACACATTAAGGACTGCAGGAACATGATTAATATTCTCAAGTAATGACTAATATCTATCTACCCAGGAGAAAGCAATGTAAATTAAAAATAGAGGCTTTAAAACATCCATGTCTGAGATTTCTTCCTCCACCCTTAAACGGGACTATTTCTTCAATATAAAGTTGTTCCAGTCAAAAGCTTTCACAGTGAGGTCTGCAGATTGCACAAAGTTACAAGGACATTGTTTCTGGAAAGACACATGGCTGCTGATTGATTAGATTTCATTCAACTTCGCTGTATTGTCATGGAGGCCGAACTGTCAGAGATGAGTATCTCAAAACCTGGCTGAATAAAATCAAACCTCATTGCACCACTAGAGGCAAATGAAAAAAAAACTGTTTATTTTAACTTGGATTAACCGAACATTTAAAATGGAATCTAATGGACTAACATTGAATCGGGAAATCACTGTTCATACCATGGTCTATTGGCAGCTACTTGAGCTCAAGAAGTGTCCTATGCTAGAACAAGAGCTTGTTCATGACACTTTAAGCCAAGCAGAACAATACAGTGACAATTGTATTTATTTCTATTGTTGGCCATCCAAATTAAAAAGGCAGTGTGCAGGTGTATTAAACGGTAGTTATAAAATCAAAGGTACTGTGTTGAAAACAATTCTTTGCTCACTGCGACGAGGGCTGCTCTGTAGCACTACCCTCAGTGTTTCTACTGGTGGCGGAAAGATATATTGCAACAGAAACCTTTATAAAATGTAAACTATCAAGATCTAATGAGGGAGAGAAAAATACATCTGCATTCACATGAAGTGTGCAAATAACACAACCTTGTAAAGTATCCTTATCTAATAGCTGACCTGCATTATTTATAAGGATGTTCTGAATTATGAAGCTCTGTCACTCACAGCCACCAATGGCAGCAGGAAGGGAAATGTTATGGAGCAGGACTCTCATGCACCATTGATTTCAAGAAAAAAGTCTAAATTAGAAAATTGGCAACTTTATTTGATAGAACAAATGCTGAAATGATACTTTCAGAGAAAATGACTACGAGCCCTCACCCTGTTACTATAGTAAGGCTAAATATTGAAATGGTTCCTATTAGAACACCTATATTTGGTAAGCATAATGGATGAATTAAGGTGACAGTAAATGTGCGTGCTTATGGCTCAGGAGGATATTAATATATTCTCCACCCCAACATTGTTGTCAGAGTCAGATGGCACATGCATATCAGAGGGGTATAACTCTGTGTGGGGTCTGGTGCAGACAAGCATGAAGACATGGTTTATTTTTTTGTCAGGGGTAATGTGATGATACTTGATGCTATAACCGTCTTTTTTTGCGCAGGATTCTGAATCAGAAACATGCTATAAATAAATATGCTAAAATGGATTCCGATGGGTTTTTGTGAGAAAATAAAAAAATCTGCTTCAAATGTTTCAGTTTTTTTCTTCCCAGAAGAGCCCTTTTAGTTAGAAAAGGACTTCTTGAAGGTGAGAGGTAAAAGCAAACCTTTCTTGGCCTTTCCAGGTCACAAGACTGCATGAAAAGTAAGGGTCTGCTTATCTGAGCACTTCACTTTCTCTGTAGTAGATCACAACCTTTTCTTTATCATCCTGTGCCATCCTGGCAACAGACTTCAGGCCTAGCGCTGAGCAATGTGACTATATAGCATTGAATATTGTGAAGTCATGAATGTAGGACTTCTCAGTCTGTACGGTGTATGCAGAGGAGGATACAGGCCGTTGAAGGCAGAGGTGGGACTGTTTCTTCACAGTTCTTTCACATGTAACAACCCAAACCGCAGTCACTTCCATAAAAGGTTCATGAAGGAATGTAAAAACCTGCTGTTCTGCAGCTTTGCTTTGACAAGCCAAAATAGGATGCAGCTAGGACGAGTGTTCCTCACAAACAAGCATCAGTAGAACAGATGAAATCTGGGTTTTCTTCTTCTTTAAAGGGTGCTGAAAAATACACAAATAGCACCCATACAGAATGTAGTTACCAAAACACGAAAATGTTTTGTAGTATTTTGAGTAATTGCAGAGTGTGTGTGTGTTTAGATGCACCTTTACAGAAGTGCAATATAGTATTTGCAGCTGACACTTTCTGGGACCGTGTCTGTAGCTAGTGTACAGGCAGCAGCACTAAGCCAATAATATGTTTGTCATTGAAATATAGCGAGCATGAAAGTTAATTCTTGACCTTGGAAACCATTAGCTTTACAGAATAAACTTAACTTAAGGTCTGTAAAATATGATGCCCTGTTATAGCAGTGGACAAAACAGTTAAAATCATCTCCAGCTCAACTAGCTACAACTTTAAAATGCATCTTACACATGAACCATCTTTTAAAATGAAATATACGTATAACACTCACAGGGGCTATTTTCTGCATAACGAGTACTTTTACTTTTGATCATTTAGGTACATTTAGCTAAGTAATACTACTTATGGAGTTGATGGAGTATTTTTACATTGTGATATTGTTACTTATACTTAAACCCAGAACGTAGGGCTACAGACACAGGTTAGAAAACCCACGTTGACCCATTCACACCAAAAGAAAACTTGTTTATTTCCAGTTCATTGCTATAGCATGAAAGAAAATGTATGTAAATGATCGCGGCAGCAGTGTAAAAGGTGTGCTTTTAGCTTTACGTAGGAGTCTGTTAGACAAACAATGGGAGAGCATTACAACATGCCAATAGAGCAGTATTAGTCAACAGCCCAAGTCAATACACCCCACTGGGCTGCATGTCTTCCTACAAACACAAGCAATTTCTTTAGAAGGCCTCGGTGCTAGATAGAAACATCAATTACAGTGAATTACACGAAAACAGTGTGTAACACTTCAATTTGTTAAATCTCCTGAGCTGTCTGATCTGTTTTGGATGAAAGCAGAGCAGAGCACTGGAGTTAGATGACGTTCAATAGCTTACGTTACGTTACCCTATCCATCCTTGGTCGTGGTTATGTACAGAATGAGCTAGTTATTTATGTTTTGATTCCTGGGAGGTATTACAAAAGCATTACGAAACAGGGAGAAACAAGTTAAAAATTTTCTTTTTTTCCTGTGTGCAGTCTACTTTTTAAACATAGAATTCAAAATAAGGGTTCACATCAGCTCCATTGTGTGCCCAGGTTTATGTGGACACTGGGACTTTCATGGAATAAAAGTAGTACTTTCAGTCCGGTCCAAGATCAAAACACTCGCAAAGGCAGGGTTAAAGGCACATTACGTGTTTATTAAGGCTTTTATTTTAAAGTACTGGGACGCAGGTTGATAAATTCTGCAGTAAGACTACATTGAGACAATGGAAACAAAGCATAAAATACCATCTTGGTTGACACACTCACTTTCCTGCACAGAAGAACCACAAATGATAGCCTAAACGAAACGAAAATGTCCAATTTCAAGTAAACTTTATAGTGCCTCAATGACTTCCCTTGCTATGGTTGATTATCCAGGAGGGGTGTTGGTTGCTGGGGACAGATGAAGATTTGGCTGTTTCAGGGAACATTTTGGAAGGGGGCGGGGGGGCTGGAGTAAATGAAAGACAAATGCGAGTAGTGCCCACTCAGCTATTTTCCCAGTCAAGATCAAAGGCACGCCGGACTGGCCGCTCCACGGGAAACTTGAGATGGGTCCTGCCTTTGTTTGCTGTTGCTAGGAGACCTGCAGAAGGCTGAAAGTGTTTGCAGTGGGGTACAACATCAAAACCATTTCCAGTATAAATTTTTAAGACAGCCATGTATTTGTGTCCTGGGCTTTCAATTTACACTGACAACACTAACAAATAATGACTCATCCCTGCGTTGGTCATGGAATCATTTTCGTGGTGTTTGTTTAAGAAAGAAATAGGCGTTACAGAGATTTGTACATGTGCACACTTTTGTCAGTAGTATGAATACTATGCATAGCATCAGTGCTTTGATAGAATGCACGCATCGCCACGTTGATGCCCAAACTAAATTCACCACAGAACCATAAAAGCAAGATTAATACACTTTTTTGTCCCAGTGCACACAGCATGTGAATCTGCACACACAACTTAAATATAGTTTGATATATTTATAAGCTTACGCTTGGCTTCCCAACAAAGCTAATTATGATGCTGTTATCTATTAATGGGCCCCATGATAGTAAGGGTGGCTAGACATGTGTCACAGAGAGCTCATTACATATCATTAGTTCAACACTCCAATAATGTCTACACCTGCTGAGCAGAAGATAATGGCTTGGCCCCTGATATTTGCAGGACTATTGTCTACCAGGCAAGCACCACCAGGAGGATAGGTCCATGGGCTGGAGAGCTGCGTGAAAACTGATAAAGCTATACAATAAGTAAAGGTACACACGCTTTTTATTAGCTGTAAGCTACAGCGAGTGCACCATGGCAAAGAGGAAAGCAGCATTTGTTTGGTTTTTGTACAGAATAGGGGAATAGTTGTAACTTATTCAATAAAAAAATCACGATGAACCAACATCCTTACTATCTGTACATATGATGTTACTATACAATTCTGGGATAAAAAGCAAGTAAGATATGCAATACCCTATTAACCTTTGCTGATGGTAGCTTACATCCTAATTATAGACTTGTGTAAGTCCTGTTTGCTCAATCGCGGGAGTAGCTCTGGCTCACCCAGTGTTACATAACCTTGCCTGAATAACTTGACCTCAATCTTTTAAAGAGGAAAATTTGCATTTCAATCGTGTATATGAGCCAAATCTTGTAGGTAAATACACGCGTGATGAAAGGCAGGGGGGTTATGGTCAACTGTAGGTAGTTTTGTCGGTCCAGATATAGTATACTGAGTCTGTCTTGTGACTAATGGGACACATAAAAACTGCAATCGCCACAAAAGTGACCTTCGTGTCTGGGACGATAAAGATTAGAATCATGCTGTGACCGCCTTGTGTTTTCACTACTTGAGCCAAGTGACACAGCGCTGGCGTCCTCTCCCCGGCTCCCAGTCTGCCATGACGACAATGGCAACCAGCTACTGCATGGCATGTAGAAATGACAAAGCAAGCCAAAGGATATTTGGAAGATACGGAATAATACAACACAACTGATCAATCGCTCTGTTAAGAAAGGAAATGTATTCCTGGTCATTGCATTTCTAGGATATCAGTCTCTTCATCCAGAATACAGTGTGGCTTTCAAAGGCTTTAAAAGGGGCAATTTCTAGCAGAAAAGAAGAAATGTGATTATTTGAGGATTCTAAGTTTGTATCCTGTAAAGGGCTGAATTTCTTCTAAGCAAAAATAATGTCCTGCCTTAACCTGCTCCAGTCAGTAATTGTGTATGTGTGTGTGCGCTAGTGAAGCCTCAGCAGAGACCAGGCAAACAGATTCAACATCCAAACATTAGTTTCACCATAAAAAAAAAAAAAAAAAGTCAAGGTTAATAGCTGAGGAACAGAGTTGTCTTCTCCTGTCTGCAATCACAGATCTAGCCCTGCGTGACATCACTGTGAACACGCGGCTGCCAAATCCTGCATCAGCGGTCTAAATACACTTTAATTGGTGTGTGAAAAGCTGTTGCATTAACTGAACATCACGTCGATTTATGACTGCTGAGTACAAGTCTGTACTGCGCTTGAATTTGTCTTTGACAGAGAGCGACTTTGTTCATTTGGCTGCCACCTGCCTCTCAGTAATACAAATACTTCACTATAGTTATCAACACAGACTCATATTGGGACTAATGTATTTGCCAAATCTCTGGCTACATTCATGACTTCACTGCCAACATGCTGCTATTTTGCAGGGTTGAAAAATTGTTTGATTTAAAACATTTTTTTTTTTTTTTACTATTTTACAACATATTATGAATATGATTGTTCTTTGGGTGTCCTTTTCTGCAAAGTGCAATATCGCAATTAATAAATCATCTATGAGCGAATTTATGAATAATGCAGACTTATACAGCCATCAGAAGTTTGCATTTATAATAAGCATGAAAACACAGCAGGAACGCTTTGAATGGAGCCATGAAAAAGTATGAATAGTAAAAAATGTGTCTCATAAGTTTGGATCTGATGATCGTTGAATCTTTATTTATGGTTCATTTAGGTTTGATTGCTAATTGATGCTGTGGATACAGTGATGATGCTGTTTCAAATGTGAATCTGTTTATCTGAGATAAAGAGTTGAATATTTTTAAACTTTAAACAAGAGCATTTTGCTTAGACAAACTGTCTGCGCACTAACATCTACATCTAGGTTACAATGAAGAGTCCTCCCTGTGTTTTTGTTTTGTGCTCCTTCAATGCCTCGACATGCAAGTCTGAATGATAAGCACGCACAGTAGCCAAGACACTCTTCCCTAAACAGTTCACCTCTGTTTTGGAGATGACTGCTGCCTGAACTCTGTACCCCCACTGAGACAATAAAACGGCTGGATGACTATAGGACTAGCAGAAAGGCCGACAGTTTATAACTCAAGAGAGGCGAAGCTATGCAGCCTGAATGAAGATAAAGATTTAGTAACGGTAAGAGATTGGAATTCTCTCAGTCTGAGGTCAGACGGCCAAAGTTACCTTTCTCCATCCCCCCCGAGGGCGTATGTAGAGACCATGGACACTGGACACACAGTTACATCCCCTCAGCCCTAAACAAAGGAGTTGTCACAGTGAATCAGAGACCTCATCATTCCAGCCAATAATTGCTTACTTGGTTTGTTGTAAATGAGATGTGCTATCTTTAGTAAGAAGAACATTATAGTTGGTCTCCTGCATTCACTGTGCTGTAAGCTTTTATAATGGGACTAGTAGGACATGTAGGGAAAGAATAGTTCATCTAATGTATCATAAATGACTTTACAGAGAATAGCTCCATTTTCTCCACATAAAACCTAATATAGACCTATATCGTTTGATTGTCATTCAGCGTACAAAGAATGCAAATGTAAACGCATCTTAAATATCATTTTCTTTTAGGTCATTTATAGAAATGGAATCTTAATTTAAAGAGGGCCATTGCACTAAGATAAGAAAACATGTCCTTTACACCTTCAACCATGTTCAGTCCATTAAAGTCAGAAACAATAGAAACACAGATCTTCATTTGTAAGACGTTTGCAATTAATACAACTTAAAGTTTTCAAGCATTCAAGATGTTGCAATATAAAAAACAGAAACAAAAGCATTGAAGCCACATACTACAGAAAACCTATTAGAGTCAACTAAGATGGAAAATGTTTATGTATTTGTTGACATTTTTTAAATAAAAAAAACTGTACACTGTACATATTTAACGCTTAATTTTGCTAAGAGCAAACAAAACATTCAACATTAGCAATATTATCTTAAGAGTGACCGGTACATTATGATATAGGAGTAGTTTAAAAGTCTTGATCTTTTCACACTCTAAGAAGGAACTGTTATAGGAGAGGATTTGCTGCGAGATTCCCTTTTCACTCTAACGGCATTAAAAAGCGTAAAGACTGGAAGACAGAGGAGTGAAGCTGACGTCACAGTCCAAGAGTCACCCGCCGTGTGTTCGGCGTCTCCAAGTAAAGACTTATCTGCAGAGAGGTTTGGACGGACAATGTGGGTGGACAGGGCGTGAAACTACTATCATCATCAGCTCTGAATGAAAAAAAGAAAACATATCTTCCACAAAAAAGAAGGCTCATTCCAATTCAGCTGCGTTGTTAGGACAACGAGAACCATCCCTCAGATGATTAGTTCCACTTCAAAAGAATTTACTTTCCGCGGTGGAAACGTCCCCCTTTTGTGTCCTTACACAGGGTTTTCTCAGCCCAAAAGAAGAATCGTATGTTTAGTCAGCCTGTTTATTATTCCTTCTGTTCACACTACAATTGTATTAAATAAATAGAGTACTACTAACAAAGGCCCATTAGCCCAAAAACATGTCCTGGTACACACAAAAAAGGCTAAATCACAGTCTCTGCACAAGAATTAAGATACTCTAAGTGCTGGTAAAGGCATAAACTACATTGCTCGGGACATCATGAAACATGCATGTTATGTTGCACGTATTTCTTTTTTTCTAACTGGGGATTTGCTCTGGTGCTCCATCTCAATTTTGACAGAGAGAGTGAAAACAACACTAGTCACCGGTGACGCTGTGAAGCTGTACATTTTCTGGCGCGCATGAAGAATGACTGGATTTTACTCGTTCACTTCAGATAAGCAGCGTGGCCAGTCACATTGATGGAAAGGCCCATTGTAACAGATGAAGTAGTAATCTTAACAAAATGCAATAAACATATTAACATACTATATACTCTTTAAATGTACATGTCAAATTACACACATTTATACATTTTACTTCTGATACGTTAAGTTACTCCAACATTGACGAACAATAAAAATGTCAGTCTGCAAAAAAAGTTAATAGCAGGTAAAAAATGTACGCCGTTTGGCGCAAATTACATTCAACTTAATGTGATTATTGATGTGGGGTTAAAGCAGCAGATCAAAGAGAGCTACAGCAGTTGGCTGGATTGTCAACCTGACTTCCTTGAGAGTTGAAAGACACCATTCTGAATACAAAAGAAGCTCAGATGAAGTTCTGGCTGGTTGCTCAGATAAACAGACATCTCGCCTGACTCAAAATCCCCAAAAGGGGCGGAGGAAAACATAGTGAACAACCTAAACGCAGATGAGTGAAATCAGGATGAGAAGTTCTTGCTTGACACAGCCTGCAACTGGCAGCTGTGACATCCTGGTTACTTTTATTGGATGTGAGGTTTATTTCTGAAGCTCAATCCCCAAATCAGCCTGCAATTCAAATATGTCTGCAGGCCTTTAGGCAACACAGAAACAGTCTACCAACAATAAGTAAAGCTTTACTTTTTGAACAAATAATCCATATATATATTTATATAAGGAAACTTAAATTATTCTTTTATTTAAACATTTACTGCTGGAACGGATCTCTTAATAAAACTTCTTGGCTTATTTATTACTTTCCATATCTTGTTTTTATAGCATTCTACAAGTGTAAATTCCTGGTTGATTTAAAAAAGAAAGTGTCGTACCACTTCAATCATTTCAGCGGACCACTGACTGTATATTTTAGTATAAATATTGACTGGAACGTGCCTGGTGTAGCTCCAGAGCATCTATCCTTCCCTTTATGATCCATGATGAGCCTCTTTGTGACCTACAGTATATTAATATGCTCAGCAGAAAGAAGCCTCTTGGCACCGGGCATGCCAGCAGCAGCTCTTTAATGTTGGCAACTGCCAAAGCTTTGATTCCTGATTGATGAGTAAGGTCAGCGCAATAACAGAATGACGCTACTGGTCATCTCGCCCCCCCTTTCCACCACAGGAAACATATCCTTTAACACCGCTACCAGCTACCAACATCACCAGTTTGAACCGGTATATCTATAAAATAAGTTTCTCACGGCTACAAATGCACAGAATCTTCAGTGTAGGTGTAACATATATTGAATCAGCAGGATGGAGGCCAACACATTTCTATCCACTTGCCAGGATACAAGAGAGACACTGGAGAGTGGCAGGCAGTTTATCTACAGAATCATTAACATTGCATAGGTCCTCCTGAGATCTCTGAGGATGGAGGTCACTAAACCTGTGCTTTTTGTGATTTCAAAAGGATAATGTAAAAAGAGAAAAGTGTATACACACACACACACACACACACACACACACACACACACAGGAGGCCGCAGTTTGTGGCGCTGCTGTTGAGTTGTGCTGTGTTATACCGAGAGGTCTTTCTAGTATTTTGTCATTCACCTTTATATGAACAAGGGCACAAATATTAGAAACATCTCTCAGGGAATTACACACCACAAACTGCAGCCTCCAATATGAGCAGAAGGCTACATTGGTAACACTTTTAGCCCCCCTATTTAGCACTCACAAGCACTGTGTAATCATTTAATTAATGTTTATAACACACTTGTATAGTTTTAAGCAGCTATAACTGCTCATTAATGTTTTCATCAACAATTACAAATCCTCCTATGTGCTCCCATAAGTGGAGGCTCTTGTATAAACAGATAATGAAATGACAATATAGTAAAACACAGTTGTAGTAATATAAAATATGTCTTCATAGGAGAAATCACAAGTTGTTGGCAAATACTCAGTGGTCATAACGTTATGGCTGATCGGTGCGAGTTTTAGCACTGAGGTCTTAGTTAGCGATGATGTTGTAACAAACTGCATTGTATTATAAGGTGTTTCTAATATTCTGCCTCTTTCATGTTTTTAAATAGGGAGGACAAAAATCAGACATCTCAATATAATGTAGTCCAGTTCAACACCACTTTTAATACGGCCTCAGAAATAAATATATAATTGAATTTTCCCATTTCTGGCAATGTCAGCAAAATCTGAGCATGATCACGGCAGGTTGTACTGGATTACAATAGTTGGTACAGGTGTACCTATTAAAGTGGCCACCGAGTGTAAATAATGTCTTTAAAGCCAAATTGAAGAAAGGAACTTTCTTACAGTTAAAATACATTAATTTTTTTTTTCTAAATGAGGGCAGGCAGACTTGAAAAGAATTTAACTCAAGTGCAACTAATTGCTCCTTTCATCTCTCCAATTAAAAGCAGAATTTTAATCCGAGTAGTTTATTTCTTGTTTTGATAGCTCATCATGTGCCACAGCCTTTTAATCAGCACAGAAATGTAGGTATTGCATATTAATTCCTGCACCAAGGGAAGAGCCGTTATTTACACTGCTGATATTCGTCACTCTCTTGCTGCGCGGGGCTCCTCCAGGGCCGATTCCCACAATGACTGGGCCTAATTGACAACCCAAACTAAAGGATGCGTTGGCAAAAGCTAGCTGCTAACCGCTAACATTTTCAATCCAAACCCACTCAGGTGTGCATGTGTGAGAGGGTGTGAGGAGGTTGCTAAAATGGTGCTATGGATCAATAGGATGTTGTTGTTAGTAAGAGACCTTTCAAGGGAAACATCAGTGAGGTGGCTTCACAAGTTGTCATGTGTGATGTTTGTGAAATGTATCTGGAATGTCTCTACCTTCAGCTGCCTGTATAAACAGTCAGCAGCGACAGCACAGCTCCCCTGCATTTACTGTGATGAAACAGCTCGGTTGCATGCGAGTAATCTCGCCCTTACCCAAATGAGATGGTAATGCCTTCACTCAGGGAATTCAGCAACACACAACAGCACATTGAAGGAGGCTGTGCACCTCAAATGGGAGTAATAACGGAGCCTCCGTTCTCTTAACATGGAATCTATATTATACGCTTCAAAAGTGAGATCAAATATATGGGTCAGTGGGATTTCTGTGAGGAAATAACAAACAGAAAGGAGTAACCAAAAGAAAATACGCTCTGCTGACAACAGATCTGAGGAACGCAGTAGCTAATAAGAAAAGTATTTGGGCAGAGTAACAGCTCAGAGCTTTAATTAACAGAGCTGGTTTCAGTTGATTGAAAGGGAATACATGTCCACACTTGTGTGCACGTGAGCCTAATTATTTTCAACCCCTTGATTGTCTAAATAGGCTTTATAAATAAAAGCACAAGTGACTGGAAATGTTCAAAGGAAATTATATTAGAAATGGAAATGATCAAAGAGCCGTCTTTCATAACTTCTGTGATCTGTGAGCTGGAATGCACGGGGACTTCAGTCCTCCATGCTGCTGCGGCCTAGGCTTCATATTAACTGTGGAGGAGACACGCACATACCACTACTCCGCCCCCAACATCTGGTTTTCTCAGGGGACAATAAAAGACATTTATTAGCCTCCATCTTTGCTCAGGCTGCCCACAAATTAAACTGAGCTAATAGAAAAAAACAGCCTCAATTAATACCTATGATCTGATCTGATTTAATCTGATGTGATATGATCTACAGGCATCTTGGGTGATGGATGTATAACAAGGAACAACAGCAAAGCCTGTTTTATTATGGAGATGAATAATAAAACGTGTTTAGATAATTATGTCACAATGACTTCTCGTTGCCTCTGGCATCTTGTTCACATGTGTGTATTACGAACAGCCCACGCTGGCTCCTGATCTGTTTACCCTGGTTATTTTTTTTCTGTAAGCGGCTGGCATCTTTACTTTATTTGCTGATAAAAGGAAGTAGATGCACAACATTTCAAAACACATTGCAGGGGGAAAGAAAACACAGTTTGGTACTTACAGTACAGCTGAGTGGTAATAAACTGAAGAGAGGGAGGGCCTTTTTATTCTCTCGGCTCCTTGGCATTATTCATGGCACCTCGGATGGTATATTCTGAATTAAGTTAACATACAGACCATAGTTAATGTAAATGATACTAGTCAAATGCATTACATGAGTATGTTATTAATTTAAAGCTGGGCGTGTTATGCTGGTGCTCTTAAAAAATTTTCGATATTGTACAAATTCTAACAAGAATGTCCCTGTTTCTACAACAAACTCTTCTCTTTTTTTTTCAGAAATCAGATTTTGTTTGGGTATTGACCTGATATATGTCAAAGCATGGTGTTTGTTTTACTGAAGGCGGTGCATTTTCCAAGGGAATATGTTCTTTTTGTTGCAGACTAATATTTCTGAGACACACCCCAGTTACACAGATGGAGTGCATAATTCTGTAAATTATATAACTAAAGGAATACTACAGCATTCACAGCAGCAACGGTATAGATAATGTATCAGATACTGGAGACAAGGACTAATTACTTCAGCCATATCCCACTTTGATAACGCACCAGTATATGAAACACTGTTGGTGCACAGACGATGTATTTTTGATCCCCTGCCTCTTCCAGGTACTTAAAACACAGGATTATTCCCTGGGCACTAAAATAGATGCAATTCTCAGTTCTGCCTTGTTCTTTTTGAAAGTCATCTGTGGAAGGGCGCAAACTTCACAGGTTTAAGTCAGCAGTGATGCTGGTGTAGTACTGATTCTGGGACAAAATCACTGCAGCTCTTTTTGATGCACACGTGCTCGCGCACACACCTACGCAGACACGTACACACACATATTGCACAGCTCATTACCATATAATAGATACGTCCAATACAAGGTTAGGCTGCTTTATTGATCATGGAAAAAGATGAAGGGACAGTCCATCACTTTCCCTTTGCCACTCTTAAATCCGTTCCCTGGGCTCCGCAAAGCCACACTAGTGGCTTCCTCTCTCTCATGCTCCTTGTGATTCCTTTAGCCTGTGGCTAACGATAAACTATTTCCATCAATAGTTCTTTAACTTCAGAGGGACCTAAATGACACTGTGGTCTGTTTGGATTATTTTATTGATGACTGTAAATAAATAAAGCAACAATAGGTTGCCATTTCTTGCTGCTGCCTCCATGCCATGAGAGTGCTTCTGTCTGTGTCATGCACTTCGGGGTCAACACCACACCAAATCACATTTGTCCTCTCCATTAATGTCACAGCCTTAAAGCAACATATCATCACAGTGTGGAGCTTGGGCTAACTGTAATTGAAAAAGCCCAAGGGGAATTCCTGGGTTGTGTGTGGGGGCCCCCTAACCCCCGCCACCCTACATCCATCATTGTAGAGTTAGGCCCTGGGGTGTTCTTGTAACGCTGAAGGTTAACAGCGAGATCGCCATGCGTTCCTCACTTACAGCTTTCTAAAATGTGGCCCCGTGGGCCCTCACCACTGCTTTAAAACATAAGAATTACAGCATCATGTCAAATAAATATTAATTTGATGGCCACATACTAACAAGTGCAAGCTTGAGCGCGTCAACACATCCATGTTCAGGGAATGGATGGACTTCAATAGGGATGTGATCAGAAACAGAATCCTTCCTTCAGATGTCGAGTTCACAGGCTTGATTACACAGCCGCCTTGCAATGCATACTGCAACAGATAAAATTAAACACTCGCGATTACTCACTGCTTTGAAACAGCCTGGACCGTGATCAATGTGATCCCTTTTTTAAGTTCAACCTCAAACGACAGAGATTTCAGAAATCATACAAAAAGTATTCAAATGATGAATCTCACAACAGAACCAAGTTGTTGTTAATGAAATGTGATAGTTTTTGAGAGACAGCAAAGACAGCAGGCACTTAGGATCTCTTTGCACTGTTTTTGTAAAATCTAAGGCATTGTGCTCTTTAGGCATCATGATCAAAGCCTTAACACTTTCTAACAAATGCTTCAAATGCATTCTGTAAAATGTGAATCATTAAACAAAAGCTCTAGAATGTAACTGATAATTTCTCAAAGATCATATACTGTAGAACTGTTAAGAAGCACAAAGATAAAGGCATCAATTCCTGCTCCAACATGCAGATTTAGGCATATTCATCTGGCTCTCCACATACATGAAAGGTACCAGCTGCCCTTGCCAGCGAGTGGAGGACATTAAGGCTCAGCCTGGTTGATGTCTGATGACAAGGGTCTGGAGGAGGGATTAGAAGCAAGGGGACCAAAGTTATGGTCATTCCCTTAAAAGGATGGCATTGCATCTCATAGGCCTGGAGCTTGCAGGACTTGAAAGATCTTCAAAGGTCTTCTCACCCCACACAACCTACTCTACACTCCCCCCAAAAAACTTGGATTTATGAATTTTGAAAGATGCGTACTTCTCAAATATTATTTATGTTCCTTTTGCAGCAGGCCACAACAAAATACTACTGTTCATACTTAAAAATCTTTTGCTTTCAGTTTGTTGTTTACTCATCATGTGAGATAATCGTTGTCAGTCATATGGTTACCTCCTGAGCTTACCAGCTCACAGGAGAACATTAAAGTCTCCATGATATCTCAGAAACTGGCTCATCAGAAACTGTCAAAATATCTGTTATGTAAGGCATGGATAATAAATGAAAGAAAATGAAAAAAAAAAAGACCACAGGGGTAACCCACAGGGGTAAATTGCAATGCATCAAAAGACAAATATGCATTAGATATGAGGGTAGGCGGGGCCTTTCTCTCTATCCCGCTGCATATTGGCTGTTCAACAAAACAGTTTTCGGTGAATTCTACAACAATAGTCGGAGAGCTGAGTGTTTGAGGGGCTCGGGCTTAAGTTGACAGTGGAGCGACTGTTGGGAAGAGTGAATAGGAGCCTAGTTTAATAAGCCCTGGTACAGGCTGGGCTACACAGGGGGCTGGCACCGCTGAAATCAGAAAACTGCAGTGCAGATGAAGATCTAAAGGATCAGTCTGGTTAAATCATAAGAACACAGCGTGGGGACTCTGCATTCCTACTCTCCGTTTTATGGTTTGTATACACACTAAACATGTTCATATGACTGCAATGATTGCATTGTCTTACATAAGAGCCCAGATTATGATGATGTGCTTTAAAAGTGTATTAATTAACAAACCGTCAGACAGGCTTAGACATGAAACAGATTACCTTACATATGTTCTCAGAGAGGAAAAATTGACATGAGCTACATATTCATTTCAATCCACGGTTTCATATTAATCAGTTGTATTATATATTGTTGAATTATTTTACTTTAGAATCAATCTTTCATCACGGTTACTGTTAATTGCCCTCATTACGCACTGTTATCATCATTGATGTCTTGATTCCAAACCCCCGCAGCAGCTACTATTCTCCAACTGGAAAGAGAATGAGGAAAATTAAATTCAAGCAGCAGTGCAGCTACATCCAGTTTACCATGTGGGGTTGCAATTTTCCAAGGAGAAGGGGGAAGTGTACAGAGAAAACAGATACACTAGTCAGGTTTCATGCATGTTTGGGGGGAAATCTGGCAGAGGACACCTACTTACCATGGAGCCACACTGGCAGAGATTAGGGGGCCATCACGAAGGAGCCATAGAGGGTGAAGAGATCCATGAGCTGCAGGGATAGAGGTAGATGAGATGGAGGAACAAGGGGACCTAGCGAAAAGGGAAAAAAAAAAAGGGAGGGAGGGTACAGAGGGGTGGATGAAAAGAAAGCATGTTGGGGAGCAACAGCACCACTGGCTTGACCTGAAGAGGATGGGGGGGAAAAGCCAGAGATCCAATTAAAACCACACTTGGTCAGTCAGAGTCACAGTACTGACACAGTCACAGTACTGACACAGTACGAGCCCAGTGCTTAAACCGTATTTGGAGAAGGATGGGAGCCGCACAGTGTAAGTTACGCAAGATGCCATACATAGTTATGATGATGCATAAAAACCGAAGACCTGGCGTGACAAAGCAGCCCACCCCCGGTACACAGCTGAGGCTCAAACCAAGTATGGCATAATAGCGACCCGGGGGGGGGGGCAGATAGCAATTGAATGGATCCCAAGGTGAAATGGATTTATTTACATTAAATTGATGTATGCCCTGCATACCCTATCCAAAATGGCGCCTGGGCTTGTTGCTAGGCAGAGAGAGTAAGAGTAAAGATGGCGGTGGACAATTGGAAAACTGGGAAGCGGAGGTCTAATCAGTTGTGATTACAGGGGGGAAGGGGTGTGGCAGGGTTCAATGATAATGGAATATTACTGCAGCTTGGTCAGAAGATACGCCGAAAAGCTTACACACTGTAGTCGGAGAAATTCACAGTTTTCGTTGCTGCCTTTCGGCTTTATACGTGTCCTCACACAACAAACGGAACATCAGGTTTCCAAAGTCAAATACAGAGGCAGCATAAGCACAAAATGATATCTGATCACCTCTATTATGTTTCCTGTGGAGAGATTGACTATTTAGGGGAGAAAAGGGCAGAACGTGGCAGTGAATACAATAGCTGGGGTTAAGACAACGACCGCACAGAATATCTTCAGATTACTTTAACCACATTGATACAACAGTAACACCAGACTTTGATGCGGGCTATTGATAAGGTTGCAACACAAGAGAAAGTGCTCTCATAAACTTCAGTCATCACATGATTAAAGCACACTGATCAAAGCTAACTCAGATCACCTCAATTTACTTGAAGAAAGAAGCACTTCGCAATTGAAATATTTTAAACACCACCCACTTGAAAAGATTTATATTAGACCATGTCACACTACATATCACAAAATCTTCAACTCCATAAAAATCATCATCATTATCAACCTGCATAGCAATGATGCAGCCGTCATCGGGTGCACATTTGCTACTGAAACATACTGACTGCAAAAACAAATGTGAAAACACTGATTTAAGCAGGACCTGTCGAGGGGGTTCCCCACCTCTCTTCCAATGTCAGCTGAGTTTGAATAAGTGGGTATAGCTAAAGGATGGATGGATGATTTACGCAGTTCAAACTGGTTGTTGTCTTATCAAAACTGAAATCTAAGTGCTGAAATTTGTGGAGGGTTTTCAGAGAGAGGCTAAAAACTAAAATGAACTGAGGTCAAACTCTTTGCAAAATGCCTCTCGCTAAAGATATATCCTCACGAGCATCCTGTGCATCATACACTTATAACCAGCACACAGAAAGCGTAAACAGGTTCGTCACAACTCTGTGCTGACAATTACACTGTAAGCACATAAAATGCAGGTGCTTACTTTTCATGTTTGGCTCGGAAATATGACTAAAGGATTAAAACAGTTTGGGGAATTTATTACTATTATTTGACATTTTTATAAATATAGAAGGATGAATGTTGCAACAAAAGTATTATGAGTAGATGGGCCTGTCCCAGATAACATCCAAATAGCAGCACCATGACCAAAGGGCTCTGAACTTTTAGAGAACTTAAAGCATATTAATATGGTCAACAGTGGAAGGAAAACGTCTCGTCTTGGAGCATTCACCCCATGTGTTTTTGTGGCGACACCTGCCCCTCCATCAAACCCTTCACTGGAATAAAGAACACGATTATTGCAGATAGTAGTCACTGTAAGCATATATTTCAGAGAAATTAAAAAATGTATGCACTTTTGACCTGATTTCCTCTTGATATGTGTGAAGCAAATAGGCATATATAATACCATGGCAGTCATCATCCACATGTTTAATGATTTAGAACGCCGACATCCATACACACAGGTACAAAGTACAAGGCTTTGCTTCTGTGGCAGTGGAGGAGAGCAGTTTCTTTATTATTACCTTATTCATCAGAATTGTGACCCACCCGACCTCCACAATAATCAAGCTACTGCAGTACTTTCCTGAGCGAGACAAGCACAGAATCTCACAATGTACATCATCTTTAGCTACACTCCATTAAATGTCCCACTAAGTGTACTTCAACCTGGGTTCCAATCACTCTCCCTTCTAAGTGGGTGATGTTGTTAGAGAGGTGCGATTTCTTGGAAACAAGGAGTGTAAACTAAGAATGAGCTATATGCAACAAGCCACTACAGATGAGTTTAGCGCTGCACCAGGATTAGTAGTGAAACTGAATTCAGGTTACGCCAATAAAAAGACAAACACAAATCTTCGCAGCTTACTTATTTAAAATAATGAGGTGTTTGTTTAAATTTACATTCCAGAAAGTACAAAAAAAAAAACAAGCCAACGTGAACACATAATGTAAGCAAAACTGTAACATGCATCCATCCAAAAAAAGCCAGAAAACTAACATTTTTATTTTTTATTTAAAGCTGTTTTTTCTTGATCTGTGAAATCCAGAAAATCTATTAATCCAGACTCAAAGTGAGGAGACAACATTCTTTCAATGCAAAATGCCTTTATAGGGTAGATTAACCCTTTCTGTGCGAGTCCAATAATGATAGGAATAATAATGGACTGTTAGTTATAAGAATTTGGTCAATACAATATTTTGAGGCCACATGGGTCATAGTAATGTTTGCAGCTTGCTTACCTTCACGGGGTCGACCTTTTAGGACGTGTGTGTGTGCGCGTGAGCGAGAGAGAGAGAGAGAGAGAGAGAGAGAGAGAGAGAGAGACGGGAATCAAATGAAAATATTCAATTGGATTAATAAGATATACAATTAGCAAAGCAGACTTGTGGAAGCACAAAAAGCACACGAGGAAGTGCCTCGTTAGAAGGCAGAATGCGCGTGACCTTGTGGAAAATACTCTTGTATCCCCCAAAACCCAGTTCACACAACCACCTTCTGATTGGGGGAAAGCGAACGCTCTTTGGTGGAGAGAAGGCCGACTGTTGTGCTGAGTGACCAACACCTCTTGGACAGATTTTGGTTTATCTGCGGTTACCGATCAGAGCTTCCGCACGTGTGAACACCCTCCGCATCCTGGCGGTTTAGGCCCCATTACGTTTGCGCAAATTTGCAAACCTGCAAATCTGGCGTGGGCTGCAAGAAATTATTAAAAATAAATAAATAAAAGGTTCCACATGAAAATGCATTGATTGGGTTGAACCACACACGCCTGATCAAAGAGAATAGACACTTTAATAAAATATAGAATACATAATTAATTATACAGTAGGCTTATGTACAGTAGCACTGTATGCTAATTAAACGTTTTAATAGGATCACGAACACCGGTTTATGCTCACACTGGTCTTAATTTGCAGAGAAATGTGAAATATAGACTACATATAATACAAATAAGAATACGTATGTGTAATGAAAAGGGAGCAAAAAGTGGAACTTAATCAAGGTCAGAGGAAACAAAACCTACTGAGCATCGCAGCATTTTAAATACGGACTAATCATGCTTCAGGCCCATCTGCAGGCTCAACATTTAACATGAGGAGACATCTTTCTGATAGTTATTTCATCTGGCGACACACATACAGACATGAATAATGTTTCTATCTTCCTGACATACATTACACCAAGTTTACATTCAACAAAGTCCCCTGGACTTAGGGCCCCATTCGGCAAGACGGTTCCTTTTACTGTCCAGTAACAGCCGAAGTTCAGAAGACTCAACATGGAAACCATAAAGTTATTTATTTATTTTTTTGTTGTTGTCTCACTTAAGATAGATATATCTTTAATAATTACGCAACACAGCGAACAATTAGGCACATACACTCTGTTAAAGTTCCTCCCACCCACTGTGGGGAGATGCAGCTACGAGCCGGACCCGCAACCCAAACAGGCCTCACAACAACAGAAAAAGCTCGCCACGTTTCAACACAATGACTCAGGACGCGTCACAGAAGATTTGATACAACAGTCACAAAAAATACAGAGTAATAGAGATACAGAGATGTACGCTTGTAGGCTATAACATGAAAAAAATAGGCCCCGCCAAAAAAATAAAGAAACACAAAAAAACTACGTGTCCCAGCAGAACCTCAGAGAGACGGGATGTTATTGCATTGCTTTGGTGGGAAGGAGTCCACGCCGCTGTGGCATGTGTACCATCCATTGACAATACTTTTCTGGAAGGGAGAGGTGGAGGGGAAAGTCCTCGAGCTCTGGGCAAACGTGTGACCTGTCTGGCCGCAGGGGTACTGGGAGGACTGGGACCTGTAGCCGCCCCTCTGTAGCAACAAAGGGTCCAGGAGGGGCTGTGACCTGTGTGTGGGGTAGTCCAAACTGCTGTCAAACGTGTGATGGAAGCGTGACCTGGAGGTCAACTCGTCGCGACTCTCCGGGGACCGGGGGACATCTTGAGCGGAGGTCGGGGGGCTGATCTGGGCTCCATCCGGGTTTCGGGTGGACCTGGCCTCCGCTGTATGGCCCCCGTCAGCAGGACGCGCGTCACCGGACTTGGCGTCTGGGGCCTTGTTGCAGTGCAGCTTCATGTGCTTCCGCAGGGAGCTGGGGTGGGTGTAGCACTTGTCGCAGCCCCTGACTTTGCACATGTAGGGCTTGTCACTGGAGTGCACGTGAGAATGCTTCTTTCTGTCGCTGCTGTTCGCAAACCTCCGGCTGCAGCCCTCGAACTCGCATTTAAACGGTTTTTCACCTAAACGTGCAGAGGGAGAGATGACGGCGAGTTACGAAAGTGCTTACAGGCCCGCGCATGCTCAGCCTGGCCAAACGTGCCAACGCTGATGTGGGCTAAAGTCCATGGAGAGACACGTTGTATGAAAAGGGACCCTACACGCTTGGAATGCGCGTCCACGCGTTAAACGGCTGTCTGCTCTTTCAGTCGACGCGAAAAGCGACGATTCTAAACGCCACATCTGCACAATATACACTGTTGCCAACGTGCGACAACTTGCTATGGACTCATTCGATTAGAGGCCGAAAATAGTTGCTGGAACTTTGGCGCAGTCTTGACCGCAACAAGTGCGGCCGTTTGATCTGCGGACTGAATCACTAGGAGGCCGTAGCTAAACATGCGTTAGATAACGAGGCACCTGCCACAGCAAACGCAAACATTTGTTTAAATGGAGTTACACGGTGCACAGGACTGAATTGCTAATTGATCTTGCAGCACAAAGCTGCCTGCAGCTGCGTTGATCATCAGGAAGAATCTGGACTCATAAATAAAACTGTAACTGTGCCCCTTATGTTATCATGTTGCAGGCCTGCATCTTCGTGGATATCTGTCTTTCGGAATTAAAAAAAAAATCATAATTTAATATATTTGTCTGACATAAACGACGTCTAATTAACAACACACCACGCATGTGCAACAACAAGCGCCATTAAACGTCCCTTTTCTGCGTCTATTCTCTTTGCTTTCATTAGCAAAGCCATTTGCAACAGAAGTAAAAGGGGGCGCCTAATAAAATCTTTGTTCTCCACCCTCTCGTCTTTTTTTTTTTTTTTGTCTGAGGGCCATTCACTGCATTCGTTAATTATGTTTTCAATTTAAATGCCCACATTTCTGCGCGACGAGACCCTGCGAGTTTCTGCTCAAATAACCTGATGCGTGTGAAGATAAGAATAAAATAAGATTGCACGGTAAATCCTTTTTATAGGAGGATATTAGAGCCTGGGCTCATATCAGGGGCCAGAGGAGGGAAACAGCCCCAAGAATAAAATGAAATGCGTTTCATGACATCATTCCAGAGTGCAGGCCTATCAAAGTGATGGGAATTAAACGAGGGTAAGGCCATAAATAAATAATCTTTTTGAAATGTGACTCACTGTGTTTATGTTGATAATTATTTGCGTTCGCTGACTGAGGTCATCCGTTTAACGCACCTTTTTATTTCCCACTACAGCCCTGTGTGATGTGCTCTGCTTGTGTTCCTGCGCGCAGGAGACGAGTCCCTGGGAGGCACAGACAGCGTAACGGCTACGTCACAGCTCTCCGGTGTCCCCGGCAGTTTTTTCTTTTTTTTTTTTAATAATTTCACTGAATGAAGTGGGAGAGGCACCCATACCACTAGGCCTGCAGACTGTGCTCGTTTGTAACTGGCTTACTACTTTCTCGTGCGAGGTTCCTGCATGGAGCCTATACGTGCTTTTCTCCTGCAAAACCACGCAGGAGCAGCGAGAGAAGCTTTGCCTAACACAATTCTTTAGAACAATGTGGGTCTAAATAACACCAGCACCACGTAACAATAAGGATAATAATAATAATAATAAATATAATAATAATAATAATAATTTAAACAATCATAGTAGCAATAATAATTACACACATAGAAACATAATAATTGTTATAATAATAAATGCAATAATAATGTGACAACGAACTTCCACCATCAGTTAAATAATGACATATAAAAATATATATATGTTCACACATATTCATTAATTAATTCAGTTTTGCAGCGTTTGAAAATATTAACCACAGTTTTATTACAATTTCACGCAGCAACATGTGTTTTTATCATCATTAACAAATTGTATGTGTTAGTATGATCGTTAACAAACCTGTGTGCGTCCTCTTGTGGATCTTAAGATTTTCTGATCTTGCAAAAACTTTCTCACAGCCGTGGAAGGGGCAGGGAAAGGGCTTTTCCCCTGTATGCACTCTGACGTGGTTCACCAGCTTGTATTTGGCTTTGAAAGGCTTCCTGTCCCTCGCACAATTCTCCCAGTAACAAACATATTCGGAGTGCTCTGGTCCTCCGACGTGCTCCACTGTCACATGGGTGACAAGTTCATACATGGTCCCGAAGGCTCTGGAGCAAGGCAGCTTCCCAGCCCCCTCTTGGCCGTCACTCCAGTTGCACACAAGCTCGTGCTTCACTGTTTGCCTGGAGCACCTGAGGAAAGAGTCGCCTCCTCCACGCTGAATTGCCATGTTGAGGGGTTTGTACAGACCCAGGAATTGTGTGACAAGTTGCTGGCCGTTTCCCTTGGGGCTGATAGCTTGGCCATAATGGTGCGTCCGGGTGAGGAGGTCGCCAGGTAGACCCAGCATCATCTGGCTGCCGAGATCTCGAGGCGCGTCGCTGGAGGCATGGGCCTGCTCCTGATAACTTGTGAAAAAAGCATGGCTTCTGTTGTCTCTGCAGCCAGGAAAGTCGCGATATCTCCCCATCCCGCCATGTTGGTTAGCTCTTGATGCCAGTTGATCAGTGACGGGTGGCATGCCGGCTCCAGAAAGATTGGCTCCAATGATAATGCCCCTAGGGCTGTGCTCTAACCGGTGGCTGGGGTATCCAGAGTCTGCAAAATTGGGAACCGAATGGTCAACATATGCACTGGACCTCGTCTCGGGATAGTCTCGCAAATTGTGCGAGGGGCAGAGTTTTAAGGAACTGCCAGTGGGGTGTCCCATGTGCTCTCCTGCCAAAGGTGGCAGCACCACGCTGGGTTCAGTATTGCTCTCCCCGGGGTTGACGCAAGAGAGAGGGCAGCCACTAAACCTCGAAAGGCTTGTCATGTTTTGTTGTGAGTTTGGCTATGAGTTTGCAAAAATCAACCAATTCAGCACTCAGGATGCACCTAGAAATTCAGTTTCCATTCCCCTTGTTTGTATATCATCTGCATGTGAAATTCTTGGCCGTGAACTTCGCAGAAGTAGGAACCAGACTCAATTTCGTTAAAGTTGGTGTGAGTCCCATGCCGTTCACTTTGCCCTCGTGATTTGTGGCAATAACCGTGGTAGTAAAAATGCTTCGAAACAGGCCATGGTGCAATATAAAAGCACAGCAGGCAAACCTGCTTTTAAAAAGGGAGCTTTGGGATTGGTTGGAAGGCGCTGTGATTGACAGGCGCTGGGTTTGTTTTAAAAGGGACACGCAGGCGTTTCGCTGCACGACTCCGTTTTCAAATATCGCACAGAAAAATGCTTTGAAATGTGCCGCGATACTTGCAAATATCTCCGTCTCTTTAACTTCAGGCGCCTTCTTGTGAGACCCCTCCTCTGCATCTCTCCACGTGAAAAAAGAAAAATGTAAAGGTTAATGCGTAAACGGTGATCAGGAGGTAAAAGGCAAGTGATTAGATGCAGACACGAGCAAAACACAACACAATCGCAGCCTATCGGCCGTCTTTCATTTCCCTGGAAATCTTGCCAAAGCAAATGTCCCACTTCTGCCCTGCAAGAATAATAGAGAGACTGGCCATTGCGTGTCCAGGCCAATTATTGTCAAGACTTGCATTATGAGTGGAGTGCCACATCTGAAAACAGTGGAGGTGACAGGAAACCAATGCCAACAATTAAATCAGCTGTTTGAAATGAGTTAAAATACTAACAATGACGCACAACGGCATTTATTAGTGTGCTCCACAACGTTCAAGGCAGTATTTTCTACGTTACATATACTGAGCTCTGCTGGAGGCGGTGGTATCTTTGCGTTGCACTTATTTTGCAATACATGCACCTTCATGAGCGCACAGAATTACTCGTTGGCCTCGTCATGCGCAGAAAAAAATAAAACTTTGGTAAAGCAACAAGTAGGTATATGCTACATGACACACCGGACCACCAACGTATAATCATGTTACTGGAAAAACTTTTTCCACACAGACACTTTCCCCTGCAATGTCACTGGGGAACAGGACATGATGCACTTTCCAATTGAAATAAACAGATACTCATCCAGCGTGCACCGTGCGTCTTGCAGGCTATATGGAGCAGATGTATAAATAGGTTACGTGAAATGTAAATTACGAAGCGTGACAAACAGCAGTGGACCGGCTCCACTGTTCCTGGGAAACGCAAACTTTCTTACTCTGGGGGTGCTGTGAGGACAGCAGCCTGAAGCTCTCCACTCTCCTCTGGTGCAGCACCCATTTCTGCACGTCCTCCTCGCTTTCACGTGGCTCCGATTCTTATCAACGCACTTTCTTCTACCTGGACCAGTTCAGCCAAATTCTTTTTATCCGTTGCTGTTATTTAAATCTCTACTATTTGGCGTGGGCTCCGGATTGCAGCTCATGGGTTTAAGGTGAAAACCCACCTTATTTCCAATGCCTAATATAGCTGTCTGAATTTTCAACTTTAAAAAAAAAAAAAAGTGAAAAATTGTTGTTTTTCCCCCACATTGTTATGCTGACGTCACCTGCAGAGACAAAGCAAGGGGCCCACTTGACGTTAAATGCCGCAAAATAGCACAGACAGGCCCAGAACTGGCCTAATCCCGTCGTGATTGTAATGGACGCTCATGTTTGTCAACCTTTAACCCGATGCATTTCTGCAAATGATTGAGGGTTGAGGGCACATAAACCGAAAGTTTCCAATTTGTCACTCAGAAAGCAAACAGACCTGAGAGCCGAATGATTCCAGGTCCTCATTTGCAGCAAGAAGGCAAAACAAGAAAGAGGACCATCTAGAATGACTGCACTTTTATGACTTAATGTGACTCCCCAATTCTATGAGGCTGTGTAGGCTTCACCTTTTCAATAACACAGTCACAGCAAGTGGCGTGAGCACCTATTTAGGCCTATTTGATAACTGCAGATTGCACTTTAATTTGGTTGTTTTTTCATAGAGGACAGATGATGTAAATGCTCACAGCCTCTATATTTGCTTAAATGTTCAAATGGCCCTTAATGTGGTCACAATTTAATTAGAGTTTAGCCTAATAAGCAGTTTTCCATAAAGTACAAGTCTGTTCATTTCTCTGCAGTGCAGTATGCAAGTCTGGTAATGGCAACATGATCAACTAAATGAGTGTAAGCATTTAATGAGTACATTTGTGTGTTTAAAATTTGCCAAATATGTTGAACAAAATTTTTACTGCATAGTATTAATGCTGGAGTGGTGAGGTTAGCTTCCATACAGAGATGAACAATAAAATGATAAGCCAACACGTGCAAATATGTGCTGCAACTATCTATTGCTTAGTTGAGGACTTCGTGTTGTGTTACTATAAGATTGTTGAAGTCTCTTTTGTTAAATTTGATAAAAGGCGCAGAATCCGTGAGAATTTAACATTTAAAATTTTGGAAACTGCACGTGAACGTACAACTTCAGATTAAATATCTACATCGTTACAAATCTTTAGGATTTTGACTTCTGCAATCCAACCCTCCAGCTTTAAGAGTCCGGTCGCTTATGTTGGTGGCTTGACAGGCCAGAAGAAATCCTAGTGACTGCTGCACACAAAACAGCACTACAAATAACCAAAACATCCATGTCAGGGAATACCCTTTATATCTGTGAGGTCCAAGTCACTCCCAGTACAGTGACTATGGCCCAAATGAATGACAGAGGCAGCGATGAAATTCATCAGAACACAAATGCCAGTGAGAAGACCAGAGCTACAGTGTAACGCCATGTTTGTAGACTGGACTGGAAATTCAGCAAAATTTATTTTTTTTAACCCGGGGTGGCGATGAGGAATTATTTTAAAAATAACGCACCGTAATAAATCCCCGTTTTGGGAAAACTATTCGCATAAAGGCGATAAACATAAACACACACACACATATATATAAAATTTTAAATATGTACGTTTAACCATTATAAACTATTCCCAGTCTGTATAAGAATCCCCAGGTGTTACATTTAGTGATTGATGTCAATGTAACACAAGACATTGCAAAAAATAAAGAGAAGGATAGGGAGCACAACATTATTTCATTAAGTATCCAAATCTGTATGCGTGTGTGAGACGGACACAAAGTTGTTGTGTGTTCATATATGTGCGTTACAAACAAAAATACCTGTGTGTGCGCGCGTGTGTGTACGTTTAAACAACTGCATGCATTAGTGTGGCGTGTGATGAGATATTATAATTGATGACGGATGGCAGTGTACCGTCTTGCCATAACTTTATGAAATTTAGATGAATTAACAGGTTTGGGATGAGTCCATTTGCAGACAGATGCTCCAGTAAATCACAGCAAGAAGTCAATTAGCCCTCTCCATCAGCCATATGAAGGCAAACACCGAGCACTGTAGCAGTCACTCAAGGCCCAACTGACCACATTATCTATGAAATATAGATAACGATCTGTGCTACAGACAAGTATAGCGTTGAATAGCAGGAAGCAAATACGGAGACGGTGTTTCTCCAATGACAAAACAAAAAAAGAAACATTACACAGCACAAAAATATGCCCGATAGCAATGCAAGCATTACACTGTGAAATTCCAAATTACAAGACAGTTAAATTGTCATTCATCATGTAAAGCTTTAGCATCCATGGTGACAAAATCCTCGTCATTATCAGCTGCTACACTTGCACAGAAATGCAAAATAACATTTGCTAGCTACACATATTTGAAAATACAGCGCATGATGCAAATATTTGTTTTGCCAAAACACTGAGCATTCTGAAAATGAATGGAGGCAGACATTGCATGCATAAACTGTATTCTTGCTGAAACAAATGTGAAGCCAAGAAGGTAATTTATTTTATTCTGAGGATGTATGAAATCTACTGGATTATGGGTATGAATGCAGACCAGAACCTGAGCCTTTATACTCCTGTGGGCTCTGCAGAATGAGTGAGAACTGGGAAAGGTCTCGTGGAGAATGCACCCAATGCAGCTCGCAGAACACAACAACTATTTTTCTTATTAAAACAAGGCACAGGAGAACAGTGACAGAGTTGGGATATGCCACTTTAAACCACAGGGAAAACCTGCAAGTCCATGCAGCGCAATGTCTATTTCTGCAAAACAGTGAATCACACATCATTTAAGTGCGCCGTTGGGATACAATGACCATTTTCTGTCTGTCTAAAATGTAAATAAAGAAAACACATTCACATACAGTGGTATTTGATAAATGGAAGTCATATTGGGCCTTGGTTTGACCATTGAATTAGGGAGATGAAGATTTCACTTTTGTCTGGTCACTAGTGAGTTAACCAAGTCCACAAACTTTACTATAGCACAAGCGGCCTGAGCCAGCCAAGCATAGTGCTACAGGCCAGGCAACATGGATCATAAAAAAAAATTGCTGCAAGAAAAAAGCCAGACAATTGGGCCAGTTTTCTTATATACAAAAAGAATTATCATGCATCTAGGTCATTTATCAAATTATGCACTGAACTGCAACCTTTACAGCTACTGACTAACACATCTAGTTAGAAAAAATTTATAAATGTGGGTTGTTTACCATTTAGGCTGATGGATACGTTCTGCTCTTTTCCAACAGCATGGGCCTACTGTCACAGAGGTATGCACACTACAATATTGTCATATTTTAAAGTAACGCGCATGCTCAGTTAGAAGAGGATTATGTTATAACCAATGGGCTATCCCGACGCCCAATGAGGTAATCCCAGCAGAGATAACTAAATCATCTTATTATACATAATACCGCGGAATATCTTGCTATAATTTGGCACGTTGCATTACGCCTACGTTTGAAATTATCGTTAAGGATTTTATACTGTGTCGGACATTTGCACCGAAGTCAGCATAGGCCTAACATTCATATAAACAGTGTATGCAACTGAAATAAACACTCTCTAAAGATAAAAAAAAAAATACACAAAATCGTGTGAATGCAAGACAAAAAAAATATATAACGGTCCAAAATTTAGCAGAATTAAATAAAATAGATATGTAAAAAAAACAGAGGTGAAAATGTAACTGAGCAGAGGGCGGTTGGCTCGAGCAGCGGTATAAAAGATTTTTGGGGAAAATGGCTGGCGTGAGTGAGACCAACGGTTAACAAACGTGCAGCTCTATGAGATGTCCATAATGCTGTCTTTCGCCCTTCTTTTAAAGTTCTCCCATTTTCTATTGTCCAGGGAAAAAAAGAGGCACATTTTTCCCCCCAAAACCGTTAATTAATATAAAATAAATCACCTAACATTCTTGCAATCCTGACTCTCTACATTTGCTTCGATGCTGGGCTTAAGACATATAATTAGAGAATTCGAGTTTGAAGCCCCCAGTCCTCAAATTCTACATTTGTAGACTTCATTAAAGAATAAAATAGTAAATAAATACCAGTATACGTGGAGACAACCGCAGTAGCTTTAAAGTTAACTCTCGAGCAACAGTTGCTTCACATTGGGCCCAGTTGATGGCAGCGCCCCTTTCTCTCAGCCAGAGCTCGGTGCCTACGCTGCTGCCCTGTCGCTCACTTTGGGAGTCATCTTAAACCGGTTGCTTCATTATTTCATAGTGATAATGTGGCTGCAAATGCGCGGCTTTAACTTTAAGCGACGCACGTAGCCTTCACGTTTCAACAAGCCAATAAAGTGTGGAGGGAATATAGGAAAACTTAACAGGCTGCTTGTCACTTGTGAAAGTTCACAAAAGGTCGCCATAAATCTCATACTGCAAAACTGCAAAGGCAAAGTCTGCTAAGCGCGCGTGCGTGCGTGCGCGCGTGCTCGTGGTACGCCGTGTGTGTGCGTGTGTGCGAAGAAGTGTGTGTGTGAGGGAAGACGGGAGTAAAGTGTGAGAGGCTTCGTTGTGAGAGAGAGAGCTAGACACACAGAGAGAGAGAGAGAGAGAGAGAGAGAAGCTTACGGAGGAAAACACATGAAGTGAATCTTATTCGTAGTTTTGCTTCAAGATAAGTTGTTGAGGTTATGTATAAAAAGCGCAAGTGTTGTACCAACGTGCACGACGGCCATAAAAAAACAGAGGTATGCAGGTCCCTGCAACAATTAAATTACCATATGAGTAACAGGCCTAAGCACTGGAGCAGACTATGTTTCACTTCAGGAAAACTAAATCCCATGCAACCACCACAGGCTGAACATAATAAACTGCAGATTTACACACTCGGCCTGTCTGGCCAACACAGACAGATGACGGAGAAGTAAGAAAACTCACCTTTTTCCAACCTATAACTCTTTCTCGGGGAAATGTTCTGCAGTGAGTGCGGCAGGGTGAGGGCGAAAGCAGAATGAAGGACTGATTTGAAGATTTTTTTTTTTTTTCCCTTCTTCCTCGGTCCCTAAAATAAAGAATGTGAGCTCCTTCCTGGGACAGATTGAGGGGGAAAGGATGTGAAAAGGCTTGGAGTTAAAAAGCGCCGCTTGAAGCACTCAACGCGTCTCTGAACTTGATCAGATTTTCTGTGTCCTGCAGCGAGTCAGCGGCAGCCCTGTGAAACTTGCTCAATGGCACGAAAATCTGGCTGAGCCAAAAAAAAAAAAAAAAAAAAAATCTCAGGATATTACAATTACTGCCATCTTTATTTCT
>JAVQJF010038995.1:0-12709 GCA_036023855.1 Gadopsis marmoratus | reverse complement strand
CGAGATCCATCTAGACATCAACACAACGGCCCTGCTGACATGTCCGCATAGTATTACTGTTCAGTCACTGGCCCTGTGTGTGGTCATTACAAGACCAACTACTGGTCTCCCTTATGTTTATCAATCCCTTATGTTGTGTCAATCCAGCCCAGAAGCGGAAGGCGGACGGCGGTCCATAATAAACTTTTCCAAAAATAAGATTCTCTTCATTTTCTATATTTTTCACAATGACGCAATTATGCTTAGAATTTTGTGTTATTCTTGCAGCGCTATTCCACATGTAATTCAATTTGATGAATTATGTTTTGTATGTTATACACAATGCAGTTGAGTCCACTCTACAGGTACGGAGAGACTGAAGTAAAAATTGCAAAATGAAAAGGATAAAACCCTTGTTTCCATCACCTGTGTTCTGTTGAGTTTGTGTAGAGAAAAATCTGGGGCATCTCACCCATTGAGCAGAATCCTGAGCTGGAGTCAAAGCTGAAATTGGCTTCACACAGGGTTTGGTGCTCCCTGCCTTGGCGACCATGGGAAGGGAACGGACAGCATCTGTGCTGCAAGCTGAGTTGACTTAAGCCTCCTGGTAAGCAGTTAATTTGGAAACACTTTTCCATGTTTGTTTTTGTATTACATGCTTTCTTTCAGTCAAACGTATGTCTGTCTGTTGGTCTCTTTTAAAAGGGTTTCTTAGCAACAAATGGCTGTGGTCAAGTCAAATTTATTTAGCGTGTTTGTTCTAGAAAGCAGTCTGACAAACTCTGACAAACAGAGAGAACACAGTTCAAAGGAAACATATGTTGCCATCCACGTCTGTTGTTTTCAGAACCATGTTACAATTTTGTAGTTTTATTTCTTATTGACCTCAACATTTACCATTTTCATCTAACTAACTTGATTTTTTAAGTAGGACAATATTAATGGCCGCACCAGCCATATGTGCAGCAATGATAAAAGTACAAAACCCAAATCTGTCAAATAGCTCCTTCAATTCACTTGTCATTTTCAGCACAGGGCAATAAATTGCACAGACGTTTCAGCTATGCTTGTTTCAGTGTGCAGCAGCCCTTTAGTTTCATGGTGGAGTCTTATAACCTTTTACCAACAATGAGTGTCAATCAACCCAACCAACAAATGCACATAGTGGTGACCTCTAGTAAAACGTATTCAGAAATACCTTATTGAAAACTTCGCAAAGGTGTTTCCTGGTTCAGAAAAATGTAACTATTTAAATCATAGGATATATGGTTTTTGAACTGCCTGCCTTAATTAATCAGAATCTTTTTCAACTGTCGCATTAACTGCCATATTATTTTGACTCCCACATTCTTGAACAAAACACAAAAGAGAGACGTTTTGAAACTGTGATTTCTCTGCCTTTTTTAACGTTAGCCACACAAAGTATACATCTACATGTTCAGAAATGCCTTCTGGTGCTGAAAGTGTGGTCGCTTCACCGATACGACCGACGTTCTATTTTTACGATGGTGACTTTTCCGAGTAACACTTTTACTAGTGTGTCGCTCCGTCTCAATGCCTGAGCACTTTCACACAGCAAATATTTACAAAAGACATAGCTGCTGTTGATTAGGTGATAAAAGCTCCAATCAGTTTGTTCCTCTGCTCTGATTGGTGGATTGATGGTGAGCTGTCCTTTTTAACTGTTAATACATTCATACCCGCTTCTCTCCCCCTCGCTGTGTCTCCCTGTCTCTTTCTCTGGCCACACTTTTTCAAGGTTTATCTACTTAGTCATACTTTATGCTACAAAACCCTTCAAACCTTAAAATGATCTACATCTTTCTTACATTTTGAGATATTCAACTTTCCAGTCCAAGTTGTAGTTTGCATCCTTTATCCTGTTCAGCTGCCTCTTCAAATTAGTCATTAATCATCATTAATTGTCAGTATTATTAAAGTCAGCCATCCAGTTTAGCGCAAGCCTTTCAACAAACTTTAAAATATTCTACATCATTCATGCATTATTGCTATTATTCAATATTTAAAGCCTGCTATCCAGTTTAGTGCAAGCCTTTCAACGTAGAGCATTCACACTGCAATTTCTTCAGAAATTGCCTTTTCTAGTAGCTTTTGCTATTCCCCTTTTGCTTTTCCTCTCCTTCCACACCTCTCTTTACATTTTCTTTTTCTATTATACATTTGTCTTTATATTTCCATGTCTATTATCTTATTCTTTCCCAGATTTATTGTTTTTTATGGCACTCCTATGACTCCATATTGTACTCCCCTGAATTAAAAAAGCGATTTAATACATTTGTTTGTGCAAACCTTTTTTGTATTTTTGGACCCTGACTGTGCTTTCACACAGCCCAGCTCTCACATTTTTTGTCTGTGGTTGAGCTACATATTTTTTCATACATTTTGAGTCAATGATAAAAAATAAATGAATTAAACATCTAAAGTATGCATTCACATAAAGTCAAGAATTACATAAAAATCTCGAAAATTCCAAAGCTCAGATATATTTTCTCTAATCCAATGTTGGGAAGCAATCTTAATTAATGACTACTGTTTGTCTGCTTAAAACCTACAACATTACATAATATGAACCCCTCCATATTGATATAAGACAGGAAACTGCTGTGCACAAGAGCCATATTACAAAATTGAGGCAAAAAAAACAACTGTGTTTTCCCGTGTACAGTATGAACTATTACGCCATTCTTACTGTGCGTGTACTCTACAGTTTCATCAAGCCGTGAAGGAGATGAATGATGTGAGGAGGCCCTGTGGAAAGCTCGGCTGTGTGAAGTGGTGGCAGCTCTGGCTCTGTTTACTGTGCGTTGTAGTCACCAGGCCCACAGTCATTTGTCACACTATTGGCGCATCGGCATACAGTAGAGGACGCAGCCTGAGCCGCTCGCTCATTCAGCAAATCGAAAGCTGGTGAAAGACTTTTGACTTAAATTAGACAAAACTGAATAGAGCCGTTTTCCCAGCATGAGCATCCTTTGTAGTTTAAATGCATAATTTCATATGACCCACATGGCTGTCCGAACTCTCTGCATGCACAGAAAAATACACAATGACACAAAATTATCATTTAAATGAGAAGTAGTTATGTTTTTTGTAACAATATCATTATCCTCCAATATGGCAGGCATAAAATTGCAATATGATGGTTTTCCCTCAAATTATAATTTAAACAAATTTGCGTGACACTGATTTGAGCGTGCCTCCATATTAGTCCAGACTGGAGTTTGAGTGAGCTGTTTGAGGAAAGATGTCACACCATGAAGAACAAAACCAGCACCAACTATAGTGGCCAACTGTTATGCAATGCAATAAGCACAAATCTACAGAATGTTAAGGTTTCATCCAGCTATAATTTCCCTGCAGTTTTACAAAGATGTACTGTATCATATGTCGCACCTGCCATCTCATCTCTATTTGAAAGTACCATTTGTGACATTACTGTCTTTCTTTAAATATAAATTGTTGTTGTCTATTGCCTATTCACTGCAGGTAAAATTACAGGACACCATCTGCTCAATTCCAGAGACAGAAATAGAATCTTCTTGACAGACAGTAGCCTTAGTAGACCATCATTTTATGCAGCCACAAGACTAGACAGTGGATTTTGTTTACAACCCTTGTCTGCATGTCATTGTTATTCTGTGAAATATAAGAAATCAGCTTCATTAGCGTGACTAATATTGTATTCGCTTTAAAAATCACAATGTGAAAAGGCTAAACTGTCACATTAGTAGCACCATCTGCAGTCACTATCAGCCTTAGCCTTGTCTATAGAAGAGTAATGTAACATACCTGTGACTGCATCAATAGTTATTATTCATACAAAAATATTAAGGCAGCATTAAATTTCCAGATATTGCAGGCAAGGCTTTTTGGGGGAATATTACTGACCTGCTCTTAGCCCATGAACTCTGATTTACACATTTAGTATACAAGCATCTTGTGTCAAATAGTTTGTGTCTTGGCTAAGCAGTGTAATGCATGATGAGGCAGGTTATGTAGTAAAAGTATATTCTGTATTATATTTTTCAATCAAGACTGTGATTTTGATGTGTTTACATTCTTGAGGATGAATAGAAGAGGTGCTGTCCATGGTTTTGTAGGTGACAAGACATCAAATGAAAGTGCAATTCCAGATTGTACAGCCGCAATTCACTCCTCCATTACTATACTAAAGGTAAATCCTGCCTCCTAAGGTTGATGCCTTTTGGTTTCAAAAAGTGTTCAATGTTTGCAATATTTCAATGCCTCCTCTCCTGCTGACACACTAAAGATGGTCCTTATATACGAACTAAACTTTTACCAAACACGGTGTATAATCAAGAGCAATTGCAATTGTGTTCTGGGATTTTTCCAACATCTTATCTTCTGGTACACGTGTGAACCCAAAATTGCAGAGTGTACAATAAATTCTATGAAAAGAACAACTTACTGAATATATGAAACTATTGCATGCTACTACCAAAAGGATAACCATACTTTCTAGAAGTACATGCAGTTTGACCACCAGCAGTAGGACTCAAAATTACAAAACCTTTTTGCCTTATTCTTTCACGCCCATCCTATTTGGGTAAATTACTATGGATGACAAAGATCCTGTAGGACAGGACACCTTAATAATCCCAAAAGGGGATTTGTGTGTTATATCAGCTACGGTACAGTACATAAGGATGGGGCACCAGGAGATGATAAACTATGCACATAAAAGCAATAAAAAAATAAAAGGCTTAGATGAGCGAATAAAAGAACATAAAACAGGCCCAGGGGGACATGTAAGTGACTTTAATTATCCTATTTAAGAGCAATAGTATACAGTAAGATTCATCCTATTTATCCTTGTGAAATTTGCATGCCATGCATAGAAACATAAAAAGTTTCGAACAAAAAACAAAAGCGAATGGAAATTATGTAGAAAGTGCTCCCAGCAATTTACACCTGGGACATTGTACTTCATACATTATACTTACTTGGCATTATACTTCACAATATCATGATTCTCATCTTTATATTTTGTGGACATTCGTGACTTGGTAGCATTTATTGGGCACAAAACAAAAGATCCTTCTGTTTAGCCTCCAGATCAGACTTTGAATCATATTCATCATATGTTCCCAATTTTTCCCAACTACCCTAATGTTAGCCAGGCGAGGGTTTAATAGCTAAAATTGCAATCAGAGTACTACAAACGGAGAATCCCACAGAGACATTCTGGCCATGGGCACATAAAATGGGTAGCAGAGACAATCTAAGTATATTCATTAGACTTGGACTACCTGCCACTGAGCTGAAAAACAGCCTGTATCTATGTTAGGAAGACTCTTTCTCTTCTTTGATGGTATACTATTTATATTTTATGAGCTTGTACAGAATGTTAAAGTTAGAATCCTTAAGATTTTCATGATATCAAATATATAGTAGTTTTGATTATTAGTAGCAGTGTCATTTACTGTCTTTACTTTTATTTAATTTATACACTAGCCCCACGGCGCTGTATTAAGTTACCGCTAATGCTATCAGAACATTTCCTACTGCTGCTTCAAATTCAAAGCTTTTATCTGTCACCGAGGTTAGCAATCTTGAGCATTCCAACTTTAATGTTGAAGTTGTATTGCTGTACATTTATGATACTGATGGGATGGAACTTAAATTTCTTATGTTTCCATGATCAGTATTGTTTTAGGCATCACTCCTATGTTGGAAAGTCTTGTCTAATAATCCATAGCATATTGCTGAATTTACTATATCAGCTACACATGCATGTTGTGACTCCTAAAGTTACATGTTTAGTTTCTTTGCCACAATAAATCAAATCACAGAAAGGATAAAAGCAGTATTGCTGTACAAACTTTACAAGACTCTTACTCTTGTCTGAATCCATTTTCCAGAGTAACACCCAAAGCCCCCACACTCAATTTCCACTAACTGGCAAAGTAAAAAATAATTTACCAGGATGACAGGTAAGGTGTCAGAATTCCAGGGGAGAATGCCATGTGTTTGCCCAGCAGGTACACACTGCATTGCAGAGAGTGTGATATTGTAGATATATTGAGTTTGCGTTGCTATGACTGGGTTGGCATTCACTTTTTTCCAGCCTTCAATATGATTTTGCATCTTAATTATAACCTTTTGTTTTAAATGATTGTATTAGGCTCCTGTGTAAGCCTGAGGATAAAGATTTCTTCAAGTAAATGGACTCTTTCTTATATAGCGCTTTTCAACCGAAACAGTTCCCAAAGCACTGTACCAGTAATCTAAGTTTGAACAGTAGTCTAATTCACCCATTCACACACCGACGGGGACACAGTTGCCACGCTGGCCTCCACTGGGGGCAACTCGGGGTTTAGTGTCTTGCCCAGGGACACTTCGACATGCAGCAGCGGGAGCTGGGATCAAACCACCAACTCTGGGGTTAATGGACGACCGCACAATCCTCTCAGCCACAGCCAAGTAAAACTTCTTCATCTTATAAGATTAGTCATTGCTTAAGGCATTGTCAGCTCTTTTGTCAGTTTAAGTCACATCTGGGTAAACACAGCTCCTGCTGCCCATCTGTTTGTTCAAATACATTTTTTCTTACATTTCAAAGACAATCACAGTGTCATAACTTGACAGACAGGAAATGTGTGAAGTTGGCAGTGTGCCACAACATCACAACCAGCAGGTCAGTTGCTTCTTTGTGTGATACCGTGCAGTATGATGACTGTAGGTGGTAGCTATTGGACAACAATGATAAGCAATATGATTGGTGTCAGGTAATTACGTCACACGTTTTAAAATATATCAAATCAGAGCCAAGTGAAGCAAAGTCATGAAGTGAGACAAAATATTGTCAACTCAAGGTTCACTTTTAACAAAAGAACAAACAAAGAGTTGACAATATTTTGTTAGGTTTAAACCCCATCTTACTATCTCAATTACAGCTCTGGAAAAAATTAAAGAGACCACTGCAAAATTATCAGTTCTCTGGTTTTACTATACATTTGGAGTGGTAAATGGTAAATGGTAAATGGACTCTTTCTTATATAGCGCTTTTTTCAACCGAACCAGTTCCCAAAGCGCTGTAACAGTAATCTAAGCTAGAACAGTAGTCTAATTAGTGGTCTCTCTTAATTTTTTCCAGAGCTGTATATGAACCTGGCTCATGTGACATTTCTGATTTCCTCTACTCTGTCTTCAGTAGGAACAAACCCATTGGTTCCTGTACTGAAGATTTAAATAAAAAAAAAGGTACCTTCTCCAACAGTGTTCCAGCAGAACTCGTTAATGGCTAACCATTAACTAGCTCCGGTTTCATTTTAGTTAGTCTTTCACATATAGCTGCATTAGCATTTTCCAAGTTGATACATTCCAGCGTAGAGACGACGTCATACATGAACAAGAATTATTCCTCTTCTGTGGCAGTAAACACAGCTGCTGATAACTGAGCTTAAGATATTTAGGTCTGACAAACAGTAAGTAAGTTGACTGTAATAAACAGGATGTCTATGGCTAGAAACTGATACTACCCCACAAACAAGAGCATAGTGGGAGCCTGAAGTTTAAAGATTCAGCACAGGCTTCTGGGCCCAAACACACAACTCGGAGACAAGAGAATAAAGGTAAGTTGGTTTAATAACAGCTCAGGTAAACAAACTGAGATTGTGCAGGATCGTGGCGGGGAACCGAATGAGTGGAGCTTGCTGTAGTTGTAACCCAGGTGAGTGAAGGAGTTGAGCGTGGAATGCTCCAGGGGTGGAAAGCTTGTCCGAGGCAAACAGGATACTTGGAGGCAATGGTGGATCTGTAGCACAAAATAAACACTTGATCAGAACCTTGCAAAGACTACACTTGGTCAAATACTTAGTTCAGCCTGACGCTGATAACGCAGAAGTAGACCGTATGATCTGGTGATGAGTTGTGAAGAGAACCAGGCATTTAAACACTGCAGGCGGGCAATGATGAATTATCTTCAGGTGTGCGAGACAGCAGAGCAGCCCGCCACGCCCCCATGACCCAGTTCTCAGAGAGGCAGGAGAAGGGACACACCAACAGAACACAGGGTGGAGAAAACACATAGGAAACACAAGGATAGAGAAGCAGCTAAACCATACCTTACATGCAGGCGTTTATGCTCAACGCATGATATATGACCATATATAAATATATAGTAATTTGGAATTTTACCTTTACAAATTACTGACATGGCAGATTTGCAAGGGAATAAGATCACAGACGACCTCTGCGTTTATTACAAATTACTAGAGGTCCCCAGGTAATACTAGTCTTGTGCGAATAGGGCACTAGTCTAAAAGATTTGGGAGGTGCACAACCATGCGCTTCCGACTTGCAGAGTCTACGATCTTGGTGCAAGAGGCACAATGACGTCACCTTTCGAGTGCAGACACTGCATCCTACAGTACATTGACTATACACGGTCCACCCATATACTAGGTTTACACCTAGCCTTGTTTAAGAAGGTTCTAGTAGAATTTGAGGGAGTAGCTTGAAAAGACCTCGATCGGGAAATCCCTAATACAATATGCAATTGTCGGTGCTTATCTGCACATTACATTAACAACACGAGCTCGTGCACATTCACTTTCAGTTATTCACTTCAGAGAATGTGAGAAATAATAAAGGAGGTTGTTTTCAATCCATCCCTCAAATCGTTAACTGACTCACCGCCTTGTAAAGGCAGTGTGCAGTGTATAGTCAAAGGCTAATGATGAGCACTGGTCAAGCAGCCAGCTGAACATACATAAAAAAGCATTTGTACTGGAGCACAATGAAATACTCTTTTCCCATGGCAATAAACTAGTCTTTGCTGGCTCAGCAAACATGAGATGATAAAAGGATGGCTGATGCACATTTGATCCTGAAATCTCGGCTATAAAAGAGAGGATAAAGTGATTCTAAATCAACCATAAAATTGCAGATGGTAATCCAGTGTATGCCTCTAAATATGTTAAATGACTATCATCATTATCGCCTCTCCCTGCCTGACCCATGGCATACATCATTACCTTATCAATGAGATGGAACTTCATCTTTCTTAGAGGAAAGTGTTTTTTTTTTTTGATTTACAGCACATACGTAATATATTATTGCCCTGATGAGGCTGTAAAATCTCCTCCATCATCAGCGCGGTTTAGGCTATATTTTTATGGATTAACCTTTTACATTTGCTAGAACATTCTCAAGACACAAAAATAAACACAAAGCCTCAAATTGATTTATAGACCGAGATCAAGTTAAGATATGTGAGCTCTACAGAAGCAAAACAGTAGCAGCAGGATTCCGGTCAGTTAGACAATGAAATCAGATAATCTGCTCAAACATCAGATAAGCATCACCTGTTAGCTTCTTTCATCTCCTCTCATGGAGAGAAGATCAATGTCAACAAGGTCATCATTCCTGAAAATTGTTTTTCTTATGGCACTGTGTATTATTATGCCTTCTTTGTAATGTTTTGTAAAGTTTTTGGCTGTCCAGTGCAGTTCAAAATCAAACACTGGGGACCATATGCAGTAGCACTGTGAGCTGCCGTGTACAACTCCATGTGCAAACCACCCCATGTGTGGTCAATACATTTGGCTCCGACATACTATTTTCTCCTGGAAAATGTATTATTATAGGGAGTTATCCGTTTTGCTGCCTAAATGCAATACAATACTTGTAGAAGTGGCATTATTCTGAACATAGAAGCGTTGCTATACACTGGACACAACCCCTCTAATCGTTCAAGTGAACATCAAAATATGGCAGCATATAGTATAGTATAGCAATTTATCACATGTATCATGTCACCTCCTGAGCTCCGCAGAGTTTAGACTTTTACTTACAATAAAATAAAAATGTCCTGCCAGATTTGTTGGAGCTCAGGACTCATTCTGAGGACAGCTGCTTCATTCCAAAAAATGACTGGAAAAACTTTGAATGTGTGTGTGTGTTAAGGTCCTTTCAGACAGAGAGCAATTGCCGCTGCAGCTTGCTGCCCGGCAACACCATTATTCTGTATTTTAAATTGCAGGCAGAAGGGTGCAACGCTGCAGAAAATGTTAGACTTTGACACAGAAGACTGCTGCTTGTTAACCATTTCCAACTGACAGTAAATGTTGATTTGATGTTGAGGTGACATTATGCTCATTTTCAGGTTCATACTTTCATTTCGGGGGTCTACTAGAACATATTTACATGCTTTAATGTTCAAAAGACAATTTTTTTTCTTTTACTGACCATTTCAGCAGCATCTTTATTCACCCTCTCCCAAAACACTTGCTTTAGTGTCTCTTTAAGGCCCCCCGCGTGAAAGCTCAGTTTGCTCTGATCAGCTCCAGCAGGCCTGAGCAGGCATTGTATTTGCAGCAAACGTTTAGCTGCACTTCTACCATAAATATCACCACAATAACCGCTTCTAAACCAAAAATGTAAAAGTGATCCATGTGAGAGTGATCCTGTTGCTCAGAGCTACTTGAGCTTCTCGGTGACCAACAGAAGTCCAGTCAGAGCTCTGAGGAAAAGCCAGGTACAAAACAAACTCTTAATGATGGAAGTGCAGGAGACTAACTCTTGAAACTGAGGACACTTAGCTGTTTTTAACTATGTTGGATGTATTATAAAGCAGGATTTTTATGTAGTAATACAACTAAAAATATGTTACTGGCATAAATATTTCAACAAAATGCACAATAGGTACATGGTTCTGTTATTAATGTGTGGAGATTGGTCTGGGCTGACATGCCTGACCAGAATTATTATCCCAGTTCACCCCTGGAAGAATGTACATGTAGCACAGTATGTAATATAAACACTTGCATTACTTATTGGGATGTGGAGGTGGAAAGTACGATATGAAACATACACACGTGGACAAAATTGTTGGTACCTTTCCGTTAAAGAAGGAAAAACCCACAATGGTCACTGAAATAACTTGACACTGACAAAAGTAGTAATAAATAAAAATGTACTGAAAATCAACTAATAAAAATGAGACATTGCTTTTGAATTTTAGTTCAACAGAATCATTTAAAAAAACAAACTACTGAAACTGGCCTGGACAAAAATTATGGTACCCTTAACTTAATATTTTAAGTTAAGATCGCTTGATTGCAGTGATTGCAATCAAGCGATGTCTGTAACTCTCAATGAGACTTCTGCAACTGTCGACAGGTATTTTGGCCCACTCCTCATGGACCACAATTTTGTCCATGTGTGTAGAACATGTGAAACATTAGTCAAGAAATGTTATCTGGTAAAAAGACACCTAAAAAATTTACAAAAGTAATATCACAGTAATTACTGTATAGGCCTGCTCTATAGGAAAAGTGCCCAGAGATAACTTTGTTATAATAATTAGACCCTGAGGTCATTTAATGGTCAATCATGATACACATGCAGAGAACACTCAAACACACATACAATTGCATTCCACATTGAAATTTATCCTCTGCTTTTAACCCACTCTTTTTCCAAGGGGAGCTGGAGCAGTGGTCAGCCTTCTATGGGGGTGTCAGCTCAGGTAGCTGACACGTATGGATTCGAACCTCCATCCCCGGGGCCAAAGCTCAACAGCTTAACCCTCCGTGCCACAGCCGCACTATATATATATATATATATATATATATAAATTAAACTGAAGTGAATTGATTTCTGATCCTGCTCCAGAGTCAGTGGTCCGGCCTCCTCCTCGTTCCATGTTGGCAGTCTGGCCGACACCTGTTCATGAGTTCCAGTTGTAGCGCTTTCTTGGTACCCCTAAACTGAAGTGGTGGGGAAGCTCCCTAACTTACCTGTGTATCGGGTGAGACCAGAAGGGGGAAGAGGGGTAGTAAAAACACTCCACCGAGACCATCTGTTACCCATAGGTTTCCTTGTGAGGATGCCTGAAGCTCAAGAAGAAGGGTGCAAAGTACAGAGACCCGCCACGAGAGCCTCTAGTGCTACCAATAACACCGCTCAAGGGCATGATGGACCGAAGGTTGATGAATCAGAGCACAGTGGTTCAGAGTCGGATGATGAGCGGTCTGGCCGACACCTGATTTCCAGTCGGCAGCCCAGCCAACCTCTGCTGCTGTTCCCACCCAGCCGCAGCCTCCAGTTCCTGTTCAGCTGCAGCCTCCTGTTCCTGTGTTACAGAGGCCACAAGTACCTGTGCTGCAGCAGCAGAGCTTCTTCCGCTTCCTGTTTTCGTGGCAACCCATGCTAACCAGCCAGACTCTCGTCCTGACCGCCAATCTCATTGCCAACTTCCAGTACAGTCCTGTCTTTGTCGCCAGCCTCCAAAGTACAGTGCCATCTTGAATTATTGGATCCTTGATGAAAATGAGCCAAAGAGGATGTAAAAATTAACACAAGTAGAAGTCTGTAAGGCACAAGCACGCAGGGGTATATTTAAAAAATAGGGTTTGAATTCACCCAAACAACTGAAAAAGTATACAAAAATAATCAATAGTTCTGGGCCCTGTGACACTCCAAGGTGAGGATATGGTCCAGTTGTACACAAAGCACACCAATCGTCACTCTTTCAATGGTAATACGTTTTATTCACTACTGTTCACTTCTTCACTCGCCAATCCTTCTGCCTCTACTCTGCCCCGAAGTCTTCTTCTCACTGTCTTTTAACACTGGCGGCCTGACGGTACGGTCCTCCTCCGTCATTATCCGTGAGTGGTGACAGGTGTGTCCACTCCCATTGGCCCATGGATTGCAGTCTCTCAACCGGGTAGTAGACACC
>JAVQJF010038990.1:0-13578 GCA_036023855.1 Gadopsis marmoratus | reverse complement strand
CCGTGTCAGAGTTGAGGGCGGCAAACTTGGAACACAGAGGGTCTTCTTCAGCAACCTCTGCACCTGCATGTTTGACTGGTCTGTTTTCAGTATTCTTGTTGAAATCATCACAGTCAGTGCTGTCAGTGTCACTGTCAGAGGTGCCGTCAGTGCTTTCAGCAAACTCATCCCACCATCTCAATCGTTGACCGCTTCTCTCATCTTCTACTTTATCATGCTTTCTTGACCTTTTCCTGGATGGACCAGGCAGAGGGTCTTCTTCAGCAACCTCAGCACCTGCATGTTTGACTGGTCTATTTCCAGTATTGTTGTTGAAATCATCACAGTCAGTGCTGTCAGTGTCACTGTCAGAGGTGCCGTCAATGCTTTTGACAAACTCATCCCACCATCTCAATCGTTTACCGCTTCTCTCATCTTTTACTTTATCATGCTTTCTTGACCTTTTCCTGGATGGACCAGGGAGAGGGTCTTCTTCAGCAACCTCAGCACCTGCATGTTTGACTGGTCTATTTCCAATATTGTTGTTGAAATCATCACACTGAGGGCTGTCAGTGTCACTGTCAGAGGTGCCGTCAATTATTTCGACAACCTCATCCCACCATCTGAATTGTCCACTGCGACTCCAATCAGCATCCTGGTCATTGCTTGACCTCCTCCTGGATCCTCCAGGTAGGGGGTTGTCGTCTTCTACACCCTGGTTGGCTCCAATGACCACAACCACAATAACACTAGCACCAGTGTCTTCTGCACTGTCAATAATGCTGTCATCTTCATCACCGTTGGGATTGTCAATGTTGTCAGCGTTGTCAGAGTCAGCATTGTCATCTATATTGTCGATGTGGATATCATCATTGTGCTGAAGGTTGTCATGGTTTTCATTGTTTTCATTGTTGTCATTGTTGCCATGGTTTTCATGGTCTTCATTGTTTTCATAGTTTTCATAGTTTTCATACTCTTCATTGTTTTCATAGTTTTCATTGATTTCATGGTCTTCATTGTTTTCATAGTTATCATTGATTTCATGGTCTTCATTGTTTTCATTGTTTTCATTGTTTTCATGGATTTCATTGTTGTGAGGATCTGGAAGCACGTCCAGGAATAGAACAAAGTCAACATGCTCAACTCCATTGTTCAAGAGAAAATCCATCACGGCATTGATTCTAGCTTGAAGACGATGGGCTATTAGCCGATCGCCCCTTGGAACATAAATCAGAGCAATCTGTCGGTCTGCAAGATTAGTTGGGAGAATTATGTTATCATTACCATCCAAAGAACTGAACTGAAAATCAGTCCCTTAAATAACTTTTGGGAAACTGTACATCGGAGAAGTCTGTCTAAAGTGAATACTTACAATTTCTTCCATTCTGTTCTCCGTCTCCGCTTTCGTCCATTTTCACTAAACAGATCTGACAAAAAAAATCTAGTTATCTTACAATCAAAACGTTGTCATACTACATCAAATATTTACATTGCAATTCTGAAACCCTCAAATTTTACATTTAGCACATGTGACATTGACAGCTAAGCTTTAGATACGAGTCTCACATCTAAACCACATAAATTAGCTTTTTGTGCCTAAATGGTAGTCATATTAATACTTCAATTATAGACTAGGTTATTAATGAATGATATATGTACAAGGTTATAGACTTACCTTCTTCCTCTTCTTCTTCTAGTTTTACGGCGGTTGGCATCCAGGTGCATTACCGCCACCTTCCGCTCCGGAGAGCGGAACAGACAATAGACTTAATATCTACGTCCCTGCCACCCACCCCCTCCACCAGTTATAGACTTACCTTACTTCCAGGGAAGTGGCCTGTGAAACTGAATTGACAAGACCAGTTACAAACTGATGGTCATCTGTCGCAGAAATACGTAATTCTCTTTGTCTCTTTGGAAAAACTGCAGGTGCTGTAATGTGTTATGAGTCTTCTTCTTCTTCTTCTTCTAGTTTTACGACGGTTGACATCCATGTGCATTACCGCCACGTTCCGCTCAAGAGAGCGGAACAGACAATAGACTTAATATCTACATCCCTGCCTCTCAATACCTCTTCGTTCTACTTCTCCCTGTTATGAGTCTTGATCTGTGTTGACCTGAACTAAGTGAGTGCAGAGATCTGTTGCTCTAGAGTAACATCTTCGCCATGCCTTTGATCTTCACTCTATTAGAGATGTCATAAAGCCCATGGCACATAAAGATGTAAAATTCTACGGTTCAATTTGCTTTAATGTTTCTTACATGGATGTATTCTTCTTCTTCTAGTTTCATGGCAGTTGGCATCCTGGTGCATTACTGCCACCTTCTGCTCCGGAGTGTGCACTAGATAGCAGGCATACTATTTATATCCCTTCACTCAATACAAAACCCAAAACAAACAAACAAAACAAAAAAGAAAACCTTACACACCCTAACCTAACCTACATTGCACCCTGACCTGTGCTCTCTCACCCATGCTCGGTAATTCTGTTAATGTGAATTCCTGCACCCCTAATTCCCTCAACTTATCCCTCAACTCATACAGCCTACAGCTCATAGCTACCTGCTCTACTGACTCCTCTTCCAGACATCCCTCACAAAATCCTGTTCGGTGTTTCCCTATCAATTTCAGTGTTTAATTTAGCGCACTGTTCCCCAACCGTAACCTTGTCAATACCATTCCCTCTCTCCTATGTCCACCACCCACCCTAGCACCTTTGACGCTCTTTTGAATTTGATATAGATGCCTCCCTTTCCCCCCTCTATCCCACCTGTCTTGCCACAGCTGGATGTTTTCTTCCCAAATTATACATTTTGCATCTGCTTTACTGATCCTAATTTGCATTTCTACAGTTCCTTTCTTTAAAGCCCTTTTTGCTAATTCATCCTCCCTCTCATTCCCCCTCATGAACTACACTAATAAGGAACATTGTTGTATATCTGTTTTTTTATTTTTGCCAAGAAATCCCATGAAAAGACCAACACCAACAATGAACTGATCCTAGCCATTATTGCATATGTACCCAAAGCCTGATATATCTTATTCCTGTGTGCTGTAAGTCTCTGTTGCTGCCCAGAAACTATTAAATACACATCAGTAATTCACAGCGTTGTGATGTCATTTGGATGGCAATTTAATTTCGAGTCAATTGCACAACGTAAAGGCACATATTCACATTACAGTGGAAAAACAAGGCTCTTGCACTGCATGTGGGTTGGCGGAATATTTACCACTTTAACCATCTTAGCTACAACGCTAATGTTTTTTTAACAAACCTGGTTGCTGTATCTGCATGCCGGTATTCGCCATGTGAATGTCTTATCTGTTTAATCTCAATGTGAGGCCAATGTGTTATTGTACAGTTCTGGGAATTCAGAAACACAAGTTATTTGCTTTTTGTCCATTTTATTTGACTTTTATTTAGAAATGATTGGACAACAGATAGTTATTCATCCCTGATAGCAAGAGATGTAAAAAAAATATAAAATACAATACCTAACTGCAACAATACTAAATCAGCTATGCTGTTAAAACAGAACATCGGGCACACATTAGGTAGCAATGCCTTCTTCCTTTCCCCGATTCAAACCGCTATCATATTTATAGTGTGCATGCGCAAATCCCCCGTGTGCGTCTTCCTTGTTTTATAGCGGTTAGCATCCAGCCCTTGCGTTGCATCTATTTCCTATTGTCCGTGCAAATTTGTAGAACAATTCTGACATTTTAGCTTCGCCAGAGAATTTGTCAAATACCCTGACTCTCTTTGTCTAAATTAAATATGCCAATTTTGCATGATATATGCGACATTCTCTTCCCTATGGATACCGTACTCTCTTTTGAGAGGGTCTGTCAAGGCACAAAAAAAATGGATAGATGTGAGATCTATCCATTTTTTTTGTGTGTATTTGTCTGTGCCTCTGTCTCGCGTTTACACACACACGTACACACACACACGTAGACCCACACAAAGCCGGCATCATCCTTACAAGCAGCCGCGGTGGCAGCTGCAAAGATCTGACACAAAAGATGCACTATCTGAGGAACACGGAGGAGGCCAGGTGAGAGAGACTCGGCGGATTAGAGGGCGGCTATCTCTCTCACCCAGGACCCTCTGAAATCCAGGAGGCATGCGGCACTAGTCGCCTGGGCTCAGAAGCTGTGAGGCCACTCCGCCCACAACCCTATGCCAATCTCCAGCGGGGATCAGTTGAATTTACAGCCCGGCACAGCCTTGTTCTGCTAACCCCCCACTCCTCTTCTCCAGCCGTAAGACCTTGACGGGTCAAAGGTCAGCGTACCCTCCCCACCCGCCAAGCGCGCTTGCTTCGATGGCTCCAGGGCAGAGCACATTGTGTTCCCACTGGGGCGCCGGTAGCCATGGCAACCTTTGAACTCAGCAGCAAGAGGAGGTGAGGGATGAGAGCAGGGTTTGTAAGGTAACGGTGTTCTGCCTGTGTGAATGACAGCTTCCCAGGGTCTTATATCTCTCTCTCAACACGCACGCACGCACACACACGTTCAATCAGCAATCTATTCAAGCTACATGTACAAACACACACAAACATACACCACATATAGAATCACATGCCAAGTCAAGCCTGGATGGACAAAATACTCACACTCTCATACTGCATGGACACACACACTTGCCTTCACTGTTTGACAGATGACCTTACGCTCTGTGTCACTGAGCTGCAGTGTCTGCCTCTGTTGGGAGTAATAGTGTCCAGAATGACATGTTATGACGGGAAGGAGCAGTGCGGCAAGTCCACACACACTACACACACACACCAGCACCTAGACAGCATCATAATGTGTGTGTTTTTGTCTTTACCACTGTCTTGCCCTCCTGCTGTCTAAAGAAAAAAAAAAGGGGGGGCGTGGGGGGGGTTGGGGGGATTGAATGTCGATTTTCGTTTAAGAAAGAAAACAAGCTGGAAAAAGTCATTCATCAAAATCTAAATTATGATAAATGCACTTCTGTACTTAAAGTGTGAGGATGCTTTTTGCTTTTCTCTTTATATCTTGCATCAAATGTTTTGACATTGAACTGATGTTGATGCATGCGAATGAGACCTAAGAAAATACTTTGCTAGATCATGCAGTATTTTGAAAATGTTCTGCTCATTGGGGTAGAACTTCCTCCATGACAGTCAAAACCTTGCAGGGCTTGGACTGCATGTTTTACCTTCAGCATGGCTACCTGAACGAGCAGTTATCTCTCCACAGAACCCTAATTAAAGGAGATATTCTTGTATCGGTCTGCACTTCTGGTTCCTTCACAGGTCGACATGGCTTCGGTTGGAGCTTTCAACTTGCTTTGACGAACACGGCCGAGTGTGCGAAGCGCTGCATGTCTGCCTGTGGGAAGCCAACCACGGACGATAAAGAAACACCACAGACCAGCTTCAAACTCCTGGCAATCAAAGAAGAAAATGACAGATGCTGCAGTGACACAAAAAAACTGAACTCAGAGTAACAAGATGGTGCTCAAAATGAAATTAAGTGAATTTGGGTTTTGGGAAAGAGATGTTATTTGTTTCTGTTTTTATATTTGTTGGAAGGAAAGCACAGTGGTTACCCAAAGGAAGAGGACGTATATGATGACTCGAGCGTATTGAGTATATGATGATGATGATGATGATGATGATGATTTCTGGTCGTAACTTGCAGGATCACGGTTCAAGAAAGGTTTCACATTTTTTCATGACTATCTAAGTTAAGTACTCACATGCCATATGAGATGTTGGTCACGCCTGTGAGCTTACCAGTCTTTTTTTCCCTCATTCAAAAACTGTGTATCTCATTTTCATGTAAGGCCAGTGACCAATAACTCTTTCAGTGTACTTATGGGTGTACTTAAGGCATGTTAGTGTTGCATTACGGCAGACGTGAAAAAAATCTGAACCTAACCTTTAAGAAAGAAACAAAGACAGGATGGCCAGATGGAAGACGCAGGGGGGAGGGGAGTGGGCGAAAAATCATTGCAGGAGGAAAAGATTGAGAGGGAGGGAGGAGCTGACACCTTGACGGATTGATTGAGATCGTCCAATACACGGTGTTGCCTGCGGCCCAGATTAGCAAGAGGTCTGGGTCAGCACAATCTCAGCGTGTTAGATAACTCTCCTGCCTTGCAGCTGCAGCTTGATACTGCACCTCAGCGACACAATATTTTACTGGATATCTATGAAAAGTGCATCTCCAGATTTGAGAGCCTCGCTTCTGCGTGTGCGTGCATGATAGAGAGAGAGCGAGAGAGAGAGTTTTGCGGCCCAGTATCCATGGCAACCCCAGCCAGGTGCACTGGCTCATATGTGATTCAGGTAATTCCACCTACGATGAAAAGCATGCATATAGGGTCAGTGGTATTCAAATGCCCTGCATGTTTTCGCCTCGGTATTCATATTCAGCCTCTCTCTGGACGCCACGTGGCCTCCTGCACGCCCAAATGAGCTGACATCTCCCACAATGCCCTGCCTGAGTGGCAGATATGATATTTCCACTGGGTTTGATTGAGGACCGCATTTAAAATTCGATGGCAATATTGACAGAATATATTCAGGCACGTCATTAATGCACTGAATATTGCAGAAGACTTGCCTGTTGCAGAGGGGGATGCTTGTTACGTACACCGCCTGTGATCGTGGTTTGGATGGGGTCATGAAAAAACGCACACGCCGAAAGAGGAACGATGGACGACAGAGTGAGACAGAACGAGGGAGAAATGAAAAACAAAAAAGTGTGTGTGTGGGGGGGTAGAACGTGTCATAGGGCTTGCTGTCGATGGGGTTTTGGAGGCTTGTGTTAAACCAAGGGCTTTGGCAGCTGGGGTTAAGGAGAAAGGAACGGGCTATGGATTGGAGTCCGGTCTCTACTTCATATTCCAAAGATTAAACTCCTATCCTCCTCCTCCTACACCATTTTGGACGTCCGTGGCACATTTACTCTGCTGTTTGTGGGTGTTTCAGCAGTGATTTACAGCCAAGGTCGTTGCCGTGGTGGGGTTGCTGCAGAGCGCTCTGGTACAAAACCTTGCAAATCAGATATTCTGTGCCAGAGCTCACCAGCATTAGCAGTCAGAATCAGAGATTTGCTTTAATCAGCAGGCGCGCTGACCACGCTTTATGTGCACGCAGAAAATGCGACGGGGATGGTGAGAAATAAGTGAACAATGCAAGGGAATTCTTGATTGTACTTGTGCATTCATGTGTTTTCAAAAGCAAAAGGCTTTGGGTTTCAGCGGCAGACAGAAATCTATGTGTTCAACGTTTGAGCTGAGAAGATTAGTTGATCCACAGAAAATTAATTGGCAACAATTTGAATAATTGTATGGTAATAAAAAACAGTTCTTAATCAAAAATTCTTTAAAAAATGTCTGGTTCTAGCTTCTGAATAAATCCTAGTGTCCTCTGTCCTTTACAATAGTAAATTGAATCTCTTTCAGTTTTGGACAGTTGGTTGGTTAAAACATGCCATTCGAAGATGTCACTTTGGGCTCTGCAGCAATGTAGTGAGCATTTTCTTATGTTTACAGTCTAATTCATTGAGAAAATTAATGTAATTATTAATCGATCATGAAAATAATCTTAAATTGCCGTTTGTCTAACAAAATTGTCATTCATGTTTAATATTCTCATGGTCTTCTGCTATTGTTCTCCATCTGTTGGAATGAGAAAGCTAATCACCCTGTTGTATCAATCGAAATCTTGGAAAAACTCATGTTATTGTGTGCAAGCTTGATATAAATTTGCCTTGAAAATGGAAATGGGTTTCTACCTTTATTCTTTTGTAGTATACTTTGTTTCTATATGTGCAAAACAATGAGAAATTCACAAAATATGGTATGCAAATTGTAGACTAATTTGTGAGAAACACTTATAATAAATAAGATGAATGTGCACAGCTTGCATAGCCATGTGCACACGCAATGATCATGAATTAAAGCTCTCCTCTCGCAGGGATGCAGGCTAATTATGGTTTGCTAAGGCTATCCTAGCTTGTAGTCATTATTATGGGAAATCAATGCCCAATCAATTCACTCGCGTGGACTCATGAACAGATTCGAAGGTTGCTTTGTGACAAGTATTTATTATATTTGCTATGAGCGTTTTTAATGATGAATAGGTAACTGCCGTGCCTGACCCTGAATAGAAAGTACAAAATTTAAGACTTTTCTTTGGCAAATACTATTCAGCCCGTTTGTATAGAGGACATAAGGCTGATTGGGTCAGCAGTGAATATGGCTGCACTACTGGTGTAGTCAATCACTCGATAGGTGAAGATGGGTATGTTTGACATGTGTGCGTCTGTGCGTGTGTGTATTAAGAGGCCTCCGAAATGACCTCGCGCACAGAGATGATGGTCATAAATTGGTCTGAAGTCTCATTTTCCCCGCAGGATTTTGACCAGCTGCCACAGCTTAGAACCCATTTCACTCCTACAGCACCAGTCCTCACACGCCAAGTGACAGAGTTAATGAGTACATTTTATGGCCAAATTCGACGACCAAGGAGAAGCAAGTATGGGAGCAATGGGAATCACGGGCGCTGTCAATAGTGCATAAGAATTATTCCAGGCCAGGAACCCACTGGTTTCTCATTAAAAATCACAATGTGTTCGGTGGTACAAAGCCAGTATCACAGTTAAGACTAATCTAATTCACAGATAACTGGTCGTATCAGGCTGCGATAAAAGAAACATGTGCCTCAACACAACATAATGAGGCAGAGTCAGTGCTGACTGTCATTGTGGATAGAAAGTAAAGAAGGACTTTGCTACCACCATGTGTACCACAACAGCAATGCAGCCCGTGGATACCAAACCTATCTGGACAATGTGTCTATTATTTACTGAAAATATTTTATAAATCAACACTGACATCTGATTTCTAATAAATCGAACACCTGAGGAACCCGTCTCCAAGATAAATGAAATTGAATTGGTGTAGAGAGAATAAAAATTGTTTACTGCTAGAATGAAGTGAGCACATGAAAGAGCATTTATTTTCTTAAGATAAACAAGTGCATAAAAATTCAGCGGTAAGAAGGACATACAATACATGTTACAGATATAGGCCAATGCATACATGTGTTTTAATTCATATTTCACTTTGATGTTTTTGACCCGACAATATTATTATTGTTACAGAGCAATTGATTTTACAAGATATTAAAATTGCACAATGAATAATCTTATTTTTTTTGGGGGGGGGGTTGGCAGACTTTATCCAGTCAATGAAGGAAGCCGTGTAACTTTATGATTAACTTGTCAATGAAGTCCATTATTTTGTTACTAAATAGAAATGACAAAAATGGGCTAATTACACAATCCGGCGCATGCTCAGATAAGTTCGAGGACACCCAGCGCTCGCCTCGGCTACCTCCGTAGTGTTCCATCGTTTCTTCGGCGGCCTTCGGGGCTTTCCGCTCGTCTCCGTCGCCACTCGTGTCCTGTCGATAGAGCTGATTTTCTCTGTCGTCGTCTCCCTCGTCCTCCTCTCCGTGTTGTTGTTCTCGGTGACGCGACGGAGGTGTAGCCTGACGCGGTCTCTTACGTGTCGGTCTGAATAAAAGTGGAGCTCCGTAGACCCGGGAGTGACGAAGCGAGTCTGTGTTGGTAAGAGGATACGCATCCGATGTTTGCTAAACAGATAGATGGCTGCCCAGAGACGTTATTTGTGCCTAATATCCAGCACAAAGCCAACAAAGAGATCATGGCGGCCGTGTTGCAGAGGCTCACAAAATGAGTCAGTCTCTGCGAGGCTCGCTGGCTCACAACACAACTGAGACATAGGTATTAATGTGGGAGTGGGCTTAAATCTGTTTTTCTTTTAATAAACTGCCTAGAAGTACGTTACAGAAGCAGTTAGTCGCGTAAAGCGAGTTGGTGTCAACGCTGTGTTTAAGATTGCGCCAACAAAAGTCGTCAGTGGAAGTGTGGCTGCCCCGGTCGCAAACAAAACTGGCAATACAATGCATGCAGACGTTTCCCTCCATACGGGCTCGCGGCTAGCAGCCGAGCGTTGCTGACCAGTGCGGCGCTGGTTTGAGCCCCATTTGAATCGTGGGGAGTGGCGCGACAGTGTGTGCTGAAAGCCGAAAACGGCCCGATTTGAAATGGAGCTTTTATTTTTTTTATTTTTTGAATAGTAAACGCCGGCGACGCTGGACGCGTTGCTGTTAGCATGCTAGCTAGCGTAGCGCGAAGCTCAAGCTAGCCGCCTAAAAGCCAGCAAGTTAGCTCTTAGCTCTTAGCTTTTAGCTTTCGGCGGTTATGGGAAGTGGGAGCCTCGGTTCAAATGTAGCGGCATGTTTTTTTTTTTTGTTTTTTTTTTTAAGCGGCACATTGACGTTATGTGTCCACGCTCTGGATATCACTTATGCTACATGCGTTTAAATGATTATAGTTTTGGGGGGAAAAAAACAAACAAACCAAAACACCCCTCTCCTCTCTGCAAGGCAACTCGTTAAAAGATGTTTTTTTTTGTAAATGAGTTGTATTGCTAGCATGTTGAGCACAGCCACACCCTCCATTTTTTTTTTTTGGGGGGGGAATATCAACAAGCACTGCAAAAGGGCAACATACTGCCACTTTCTCACTGTTTGTGCCGCGCAGCTCTGTTTTTTTAAGCATCCAAACAAAGCCACCTCTTGCGTTTTTGCAGATTTTAAATGACCATGGAGGCTGGTGCAGAGCAGCAAAGTGGTGAAACGGCTGAGTCCGAGGCCCAGCAGATCACCCTGGCCCAGGTAAATCTGGTCATCGCTTTCAGCGTGCATGTTGCAATATATAAGTTGCACAATTACTCTCTGGAAAATGACTCTCTGCTACTGCTGACAACTATTCGTAACTTTGCATACAGATAGTGTATGATTATGGGTTGCAGGCATCCATAGCAGCAGGCCAGGTGACGTCCAGCAGTCCCACAGTCACCCTGGTGCAGTTACCCAATGGCCAGACCGTCCAAGTGCACGGGGTGATCCAAGCTGCCCAGCCCTCTGTCATCCAGTCCCCACAAGTCCAGACCGTGCAGGTGAGCACACAATAAGCACGTTCTGAACGAGGCCGTCTCTGTTTGGGAAGTTCAGCCGATGGAATTAAAGTGGCATTTATTTATTTTGTTCGCCTGCAGATTTCGACTGTTGCGGAAAGTGAAGACTCTCAGGAGTCTGTAGACAGCGTGACGGATTCTCAGAAGAGGAGAGAGATCCTGTCCAGACGACCTTCTTACAGGTCGGTGTGACATCTTCTCGCAAATACACGAACGTGTTTTCCCAGATGGATTTCTCGTGCTCTTAGATTTAGAGCGCTTTCATCCCGTACAAAACATTTTTCATCTGTTGACTGAATCCCCATGTCTTGAGTTTGGAAGAGTATGACTGATGCTCTAACCCCATTTTATCAGCTATTGTCGCTTTTGAGCAAAAAGCTTAACCTGCACCGGCCCGGAGCATTTGGTAGAACTGTGACAGGTTGTTTTCGAAATGGGTGGAGGGGGACCGTTTGCTGAGAGTTCTCTGCGATTGTTCCCCTTTGCAGGAAGATTCTCAATGACTTATCGTCAGACGTTCCAGCAGTGCCTCGAATTGAGGAAGAGAAGTCGGAGGATGACTCAGCCCCTGCCATCACCACAGTCACCATGCCCACTCCCATCTATCAGACCAGCAGTGGCCAGTACAGTAAGTACCTTTGGATACTGAGATAGAGGAAGCTACTTGTTGTTGAAACATTTAGTGCGTCTGTGCTGAGGCCGCATGAGTTTTAGAGGCAGTTGGAAACAATGTCTTTCCTGGGCCAATAGTAATGTCATTGGGTCATATTACACCATGGAATGATTATCTGATAACACTCCTCCTCTGACGGTGTTGCCGTCAACTCTGCTCGTTATCGAATGCGTGGAGCTGCTTGGATTGGATGCTGTCTGACACTAAGCAGGGGCTGTCTTGGAGGCATATTAAAGCCCATGTTAGATGGGAAACATCCGTGGACAAAGATGTTGACGCGCAGAACGAAGCCAGTATGACAAATGGAAAATCAGTTGGTCATTATTGCCTGCAGTTAGCTGTGTTTTTAGTACAGAACAGGGTAGATGTAAAGACACATGCTTGGGAAAAGGACATTTGGAAGCTTGGTTGTCTGTTTTTATCGTACATCACTTAAGTTCACTTGAGACTTAATTCTAAGACATGACATTGTCCCTCTGCAGTTGCCATTACACAGGGTGGGGCCATCCAGCTGGCCAATAACGGCACAGATGGAGTGCAGGGCCTGCAGACTCTGACCATGGCCAACGCTACTGCAGCCCAGCCCGGTGCCACCATCCTACAGTACGCCCAGACCAGCGACGGGCAGCAGATCCTAGTGCCCAGCAACCAAGTGGTTGTACAAGGTGGGGAAATGATTCCACGTAATGTTCTGCTTAAGCGTGTCGAAGGTGGAGAATGAATGAGTTCTGAAGTACAGTTTGAACATGCAACTGTACCAGTGAGGACAGTGTGTCGTGTGCGTTGTCTCTTCAGTAAACGATTCTGTTCCGTCTTTTGTCAGCTGCGTCTGGTGATGTCCAGGCCTATCAGATCCGCACAGCCCCCACCAGCGGCATCAGTCCCGGGGTGGTCATGGCGACCTCGCCTGCAGTGGGCACAGGAGGCACCGAGGAAGTCACACGCAAAAGGGAGGTCCGACTTATGAAAAACAGGTACGTGTATTATGAGGCCGACAAAGGGTGTAAACGGGTGCTCTGGTGTTGCCAGGTTGTTGGCTGATTAAGATTGAATCAGTTGCCCAACATCCTTCACCTACAGGAGCATCTTTAGGATAAGTTTCAGGAGAGTCTGTGTTGGCACTGTGAATGAAATGATGCCATGTGCTGTCTTGTAAACTGCAGACATTGTGATGCTTTTGTTTTGAACAGTTCTCCACTACATAATTAATATTAATCGCAGCCTTTGGAGATGGATTTGAATATCAGCTTGGAGATCACACTTGGAGGAAGCATTTCTAAATGGTTTTTTTTTGTTTAGTAATTCTCACTGGCCCTCCACGTGTGTGCCCCTGGTTGATGGTCCAGTAATTTTATCAAAGGATGCTACAATTGAAGCAAAGCTGTCTGTGGTACTTATTTCGGTGGGCCGCTTGCTCTGCATCATCGTGTCTTGCATCTATGCCCGTGTATAAGGGTTTTCCTCGCTGGCTTCAAAAAAGCTCCTTCGTTGAACACCGCTATGTACTGTATGCACATGTTTAGACCGTAACCACACAGGCTGATACGTGGTCTTGATGTCACACAGGGAGGCAGCCCGCGAGTGTCGCAGGAAGAAGAAGGAGTACGTCAAGTGTCTGGAGAACCGCGTGGCTGTGCTGGAGAACCAGAACAAAACCCTCATCGAGGAACTCAAAGCCCTCAAAGACTTGTACTGCCACAAATCCGAGTAGACACGTCGCCAAACGCCCGCCAGGGGCTCGACAGGTGCCAGTCTGTCCCCGTGTACAGAGACTCAGCACAGAGCCATGCCTCCGGCTGCCCCGGGGGGGGGGGGGGGGGGGGGGGGGGGGGGGGGGGGGGGGGGGGGGGGGGGGGGGGGGGGGGGGGGGGGGGG